>JAVDPK010002936.1:23962-41634 GCA_034780415.1 Cichlasoma orientale | reverse complement strand
TGGGTCTTTGTGGTTCTCCAATAGTTTTAACAGTGCATGTTAGAGTAGCTCTTATATATACTGTGAAGACCTGTGACACTTTCTGCTTGAGCTAAAAAAAAGTTTCATTTTTGCTTTCTTTCTCAGAGCTGGAGAAACTACTAAAAACACAAGAAAGAGAGAATAAAAAGCTTGAAGCTGCAAATAAAGGTTTGTATTGTATTCTGCAGACTGTCTTTCATTCCAGCCTTTATGCTAAGCTAACTGACTACTTATGATAACCTGATTTTTACAGTGACGCCCATATATAGGTTTTCACAGATTCGCCCTGACCAACTGTTCTGGGGTTTTATCTCGCCATTGACCTTTTTTTGTTCGCGAGCTAGCGAATACAGTAGGCTCCTCGCCGACCCCTTCAGGAGGGTTCACCTTTTAGAGAGGTGCTCACACTTGCTGATGATCAGTTTGGTTATTTGATTATCAGTACCTGTCTGCTACTTACCCTCTTAATTCCTACTGAAGCAGTAAGGGTGTATTTAGTTTTTCACACACCACATCTGGGTTTTTTTGGCCTAGTTCTTGTTTAAAAAAATAATGACACAGTGGAATGTCTCACATTTTTGTTGTTCATCTGAGGTCGTATTTACCTCATTTTAAAGTCTGATAAGAACCAGGTTATTTTTTATGTCTCAGAACCTCAGAACTCACAGAGCGCACTTTCTTTGGACCATAACTGTATATACTGAGATCTCAACTAACACTCAACAAGACTCAAATAAATGCATTTCTGAAAACATCAAAAACCATTCAAACTTGACATCCATTTAACTGCTTAATCTTTCAATGTTTCAACTTCTCCCTCCGTCAGACCTGAAGCAGGAAGTCACAGAGCTGAATTCGTGCTGTACTCCAGTGCATGACGATTGTGAAGGTGAGATCCCCAATGGGACTGCATTATTACTGTGCGGATACACTCCTGGAGAGCCACTGAGTGATTTGATGGAGGTTTTGAAGTAAATATTTCATCAAACAGACTTGCAGAGAGAGCTGCAGCAGAGCAATGAGGATGTAGATCGCCTGCAGCAGCAGCTGCATCAGAAGGATGCCAGGATCGACCAGTTGGAGCAGGACTTACAAAGACAGATCGAGAAGAATAACCAACTGCAGGACGATTACAACAGTATGTTCAATGCACAGAATAAACAGATATGTTTGGTAAATGAAAAAAGTAGGTAGTAGTGAATGTTAGGATTCTTAATAAAGTATTTTTTTTTCTTTCTGATCTTTTTGCTAGTCCTGCGAGCTGAGAGGAACAGATTTGAGAAAACTGTAGAAGGTAACTTAATAGATTAGCCCGGCAGCATACAACGAGTAAACTGTTACAGCACAAAATCCTCTAACAGACGTGCTCTTCTTACTGTCTTCAGAGCTCCAGATACAACTAGGCGGTGTAGAAGAAAAGACCATCCACACCTGTGAGTCACACACAAGTTTGTTGCCTTTCTTGGAATTTTTCCATTTCTTTGATATTTTGATTTAGAGCTAATACAGCTGCACAAATGCCATGACAAAAATACACAACTGCATCCAATAGTCTTTTGTGTGAAAACATTTGAATAACTTTAAAGGGTACCCTTAAATTTTTCCACAGTAAGGTTAATTTACTTGTTACTTGCTGGTCTTACTCTGCGTGTGGAAAACATGTTAGTCTTTGTTGGATTTGGAGGAAATTTGTCAAGTCTGGAAAATTTGTGCTGTTGTGTCATAGTGAGGTCATCAGGGTTGTCTTATTACAAGCTAAAGAGGAAGGGCCTAATTTCAAATGCTACCCCAGTTGCATAATTTAAAATGCAGAATCCACAGTTTGTGAGAATGAGACGCTGGGAAATAAAAGCCAGGCTGTCTCAGCCTCTGCTACTTCACTATTAGCTACTCATGTATCAGTCTCCTACTAAGCAGTTACAGTAAATCGGAATGTCTTTGTGATAAATGTGACTCAAAGATACAAATAATCTACATTTCTTTTAACAGCAAAGATGACCTTCGATCCAGACACAGCGCAACCAAGAATAGTCTTGTCTGCTGATAATACCGAGATGTCCACTACTAAGTTCTTGCAAGACATCCCTGACAATCCAGAGCGGTTTGATGTGATTCTGGGGGTCCTAGGTGCGACTGGGTTCTCATCTGGCAGGCATTATTGGGAAGTGTCAGTAGCTGGGAAGACTTGTTACCACCTTGGGATGACCAGTGAATCTTCTCAAAGAAAGGGATCACCAAGTTTCAGACCAAGAAATGGTTACTGGACCATAGTCCTGGACAAACAGGGTCAGCTCAAAGCTATTGACAGCAGACCTTTTAGAATTCCACTTCAGGCGCAGCCAGTTACACTGGGTATCCTGCTGGACTACAAAAAGGGAACAATCTCTTTTTATGATTCAGGGGCCAGAAGTCATTTGTACACTTTTACAGGTCAAAGCTTTACAGACACAATTTATCCATTTGTCAATTTCTGTGTTGAAGATGGTGAAGCTCCAAATCCAATAGTTTTAATTAATCCTGGAGCAACTGACTGGATAAAATAAGGGTCATGAGAAGTTCTGCGCTGACCTATATGTCAGACCTGTGAGTCATGTTCGAGTATATAAGAAATAAAATAACACTTATTTCTGTTACTGTTGCTATTGAATGTGTCAGACAATAAAACAAATATACAAAAAAATGTTATTTTATTTTTTTTTTTTAAATGTTCTCTTCTCCATGTTATCCCAGATGTGTTAATATATCACAGAAGAAATAAACTTGTTTGGTTCTTTTTCCAACAGCTAGATATTAATTTAGAAGTTCATGTGAATGAATGAAGAAACTGGAGCTTCAGGCATGCAGAAAAATTTTTTTTAATCACTACTATCTACAAGAAAGCTCACCAGAGTTGCGAACTCTCTCATACAGAATGTGAACACCACACCACACATCACCTCTTTTACTTGCTTTTCTATCACAGTGCAAACACTGCTCAGTCTCTACCTGCTGTACCCGCCACACTCCTGTAAAAGTGGCTAACAAACTCGGGGTCCCGCTCCTCCAGCATGTGCAGAAAATGATTCCTATCCTCTTCTCCCCAAGACTCAAACCACTGTGTCCACAGGCGGAGCTGGCACTCAAAGATGTTTGGCAGTTTGTCTTTAACCTTACAGAGAGAGAAAGCACCAATTACATGCTAGAAATCCCATTCCTCTCCAGAGGATGTGTTTGCAAGTAAAAGTGCACGAACTACCTGGAGAGTACTGAGTGAGTCTAGGAGGGTGCACACTTTCCCCGGTACAGCTTTCCCCAGAAGGTCCTGGAGGAACCGCTCCCTCTGAGCGGTTGTCCAACCCTGAAACCAGCTCAGGACGCAACGCTGCTCCTGGAGGGTCACATAGGAGATGGGTTCGGGCTCCCTAACTGGACCTGCACTCGGGCAAGCGCAGGACAGCTTCTCAAGGCTGGGAGGGCTCACCACACCTTGGGGAGCTGGCGGAAAGTCACTCAAGCTGGGAGAAGAGAAACCAGCTGAGCCGTGCCTTGCAGCGCTCGCTGGTCCCTCTATCGGGCATGTGAACACTGCGTTGGGAGAACTGCAAAGGATGTCTGCAAGTCCTTGGTTGTCAGTGGGCTGATGCTGATTTGAGCCTTGATTAACATAATTGAACCACGACATCTTTTAAAGAGTAAAATAATCCTCTGTTTCGTCTAATGTTTACATGTAGCTTAGCTTAATTTACGTCTAGGTAACACAACCGGACGCACTCGCACTTTAAAGCGTTATTACTTACGAATAACTACCTGTAACAATTGTGAGTTCCCATGGTTTTAAAACTTATATCACCTCACTGCCGACATTTTCGAGGCGCAGAAAAGCCGACCGACATTCACACAAATCCAAACAGCAGCTAACAGGAAGCGGGGCGCAGCTAAGTAGTGGTGCTGTGAAGGAAGTCAGGTTTGCGCAGATGTTTGCGCAAATATTAAAACCATTATTTGTAGCAACGCATTTATTACAAATATATGTGGAGTATATGTAGCAGTGCTGAAAGTAATTTTGGTGTGGTCTGGGATTTTAAATATTGAGAAACGTTTTATTTTATTTTTATTATATTTGATTTCGGGGGAAGTCGTCGTCGATGACGTCGCATGGATGAAGGCGTTGATCGTCGCTCTCGCTGGGAACTGACAAGAGGAACGGAAAATGGCGGACCTTGAAGACGTAACGCTGGACGGGAGACCGCTCCAGTCCCTTCGAGTAGCGGACTTAAAGGCTGCTCTTGAAGAGAGGGGACTGTCGAAGAGCGGTCAGAAGAACACTCTCATTAAAAGACTCAAGGGGGTGAGTTTTACTGCGAAACACGGGTCTACCGTCGCTGCAAAGCTAATGTTAACGAAGAGACGGGCTGATGCTCTCTCGAGGGCCGACAACTGAGTATCGTTACTGCCGAGCGGAGTAGAGTTATCGAGGTTAATGTTCAGTCACCAGCTGAAAACGCGCCTGTTTTCTCAGAGCTGTTGTTATGCAGTGTTGTGGCTGTGCAGAAGTGTTCCAGCCGCAGTAAGACCGGGAGTTCACGCAACTTAGTGGCTAATCCTAAACTGTGGCTTGGGTTGATGTTGTCCTGTTAGCTCGTTAGCTCTCCGGGCTAACGCTGTGAGTTCAGCAGTGGCCTTAGCGAGTCGCTTGGTGCTCTGTGTGTGTTGCTTTTAACGATGCGTGCACTGCTCTTGTGAGTTTGGCCAGCAGATTAACGTTACACCAAGTCAGAGTAATTCAGAAGCTCGACAACTTTTTAGCGGCCAATGTGCAAATAATGTAATTACACTTCTTTTTTGAACAAACGCATTGGCTAGTTTTAGGAGTAGTTGCCCTCAGAAATCTACGGCAGGCCTGTGAGCTGTCGTAGGGCTTGAGCTTGTTTGTTTACATTGCGACAGATAGTCAAACATTATCAACTTCGCCACTAAAGCTAGGGAATGCTTTTCTGGATAGTCCCGATAGCATTTATTCACTGAATTGCACCATGAATGCTTCACGGTGTGTTTGCATTGCATATAAATAACGTTTATTATACCAATCTAAATTTCAAGTGGCTTTTTTCCATCACGAAACCGAACATTATGATGCTTACTTTAGCAGTAGTTGTTGGTCTGTTACCAGCTGAAGTACCTTCAAAGCTCATATAATATGTTTTTGTCCTACTAACATAGGACATTAAAATGCACGTTAGCAATGCAAAATATCAAGTGTGTGCGCATGCAAAGTGAAAGATTATCAGCAGAGTAGTAAGGATATTGCACAGCTTTATGGAAGGTGTTTATCTGGTCATGTGTGAAATTTAAGCTAAGTTAATCACTGCCTGGTTAGTGCTTCACTTCAGTTTTAGGGTAACCTTGTCGATTATTGTTTGGGAGACTCGTAAGACTCCACTGTCTTACCGGGAATCATCATTGCATGTCATCCTCCTCTTTTTTATACAAGTTTTCTAGTTGCTCTCTACCACAGGCTTTCTAAAAGCATCAAAGACGAAATTCTCAAAGTCTAACATCATTTTAAAAAAAAAGCAGCAGTGATAATTAAGGGTATCTGTTACATTTAGTACACAGAGACTCACTATATTTTGTCAAGGGTGGAAATGTTGGCAGGTGGGATAAAACATCCTGCTGAATACAGTGCCCAAGGTTGCCCATGAAGAGTGTTCTCCTTTTTATTCACATTGTATAAAAACATGTTTTGTCTCACTAACAGGCTCTCATGCTGGAGAACTTGCAGAGGACCTCCACAGCTCATATTGGACTACAGCCAAACTCTCAGGTGAGAATCTCAAAGATACTTTTATTTCAATTTCAAAGGCTGAAGTGTCTTTACAATTAATAGCCTCTTATGTATAAATTACAAAACACGCATTTACGCAGCTCTCATAAATGTCTGCAAGAAGTATGTGCTAGTAGCCTTGAGATCTTGCATTGTATTGTAAATTATCTTTGTGTGTTTAGATTGGCGAGGAAATGAGCCAGAACAGCTTTATAAAGCAGTATCTGGCTAAGCAACAGGAGCTACTGAGGCAGCGTCTGGAGAGAGAGGCTCGCGAAGCATATGAAACAAATGGTAAGTGTTGTTAGAATCATCCATTGCTATGCTGTACAGTGTAGATGGCTTGTGCAGTCGTGATTTTATATTTATTTGTCTTTTGTGAACAGAGCAAGAGGGTCATGCAGAAGTCAACAACAGCACATCATGTCCTCCTCCTGCCCAGGTTAGGCAGCGTTTCTGACATAAGATGCACATGTAAAAATAACTTTCTGATTAAAATTATATGAGGGGAAAAATAAATAAATCTATGCTCCCTTTCTATTCTCATCAGGATGTCACACCAGCATTAGCTGAGCAGCACAAGCCAGCTGGCACCTCTGGTGGAGAGGGATTGTTTGGTGCAGTAAATGAGGGCCAAGGAAACAGAAACCAGGAGGCTGATGTGTCCAGTCCACCTGCTTCTGGCTCTGTGCCCATGCGCGTTACTGGTGCTGAGCAAAGGCCAGAGAGAGGCTCTGCATCCAGCGAAGTCCCAGGTGACAGTGACGATGATGACAGCGAGGATGGTGACGAGGATGGTGACGATGATGACTGGGACAGCGGTGCTCGAAGGAGAAACTTCAGAGAGCCAGCCAGGGGACCCACAACAAGGGAGAGGTCTGCAGCATCCCGTCAACCCCAGCAGCAACACATCCCTTCTCTTTTGTCACCCCAACTCCGCCAGCCAACACCTCCTCCCTCCCCTCCACCAGAATTATCGTTCCCTTTGCCTGACACCCCTAAACAGAGCCCACCTAGTCCAGATGTTGCCCCAGCTAGGCGTTCACCCAGTTCTTCCAGCTCTGGTTCCTCCAGCAGTGGTAGCCGCAGTAGCAGCCCTGAGCCACAGAGGAGTGGACATAATGAGCGCAGGCCTGGCCCGCTGACCCTTCTGGCACGTAAAATGGAGTCAGAAGGTGCTTTCTCTGGAGTAGGGTGGCATGGCACCGATGGGGAAGGTGATAGGCAGGACAGCAATTCATCCTCAGCTACATCATTTCCTGGCAGAGGACCACCAGAGACCCTGGTATCTGCCACCACTCACACATCAAACACTGCAGAGCATGTACCATTTTCCATAATGCCAGGCACCAATCAAGGTGTTGCAGGAGCACATTCAGCCCATATTCAAGTACCTGTGAGTATGCTTGTGCCCACTGTGCCCAACGAGAGGGACAGAGAGATGGAGTCTGACCTAGAAAGACAAGAGAAGCTGAGAAAACTTGAGCAAGAACGAGCCGTGGAGGAAGAGCGAGAGAGAGCCCTAGTACTGGAGCGAGAAAGAGAGAGAGCTTTGGAGAAAGAGAAGTTTGAGCGACAGCAGGCCTTAGAAAAAGAAGAGAGAGAGAAGGCTTTGCAGAGGGAGAAGGAACTTGCTCTAGAAAAAGAGAGGCAGGAGAGGGAACAGGCATTGGCTAAAGAGAGGGAAGAGCAAATGCAAGCGTTAGCACGAGAGAAGGCTTTGGAACTGGAGAGGCGGGCTGAGCTTCAAAGACAGAAACTTCTGGAGCAAGAACGGCTGCAGAAAGAAAGGGAGGAGAGAGAAAAGTTAGAGAAAGAAGAAATGGAGAGAGCGGCTTTGGAGCGTGAACGGGAGCGACAAAGAGCTATTGAACAAGAAAGACTAGCTCTGGAGGCTGAGAGGAAGGAAAAGGAGCGGATTGAGAGAGAAAAAGCTCTGGAGCAGGAAAGGTTAGAGAAAGAGAAGGAGAAAGCTTTGGAGCAGGAGAGGATAGCACGTGAAAAAGCCTTAGAGCAAGAGAGAATCGAGAGAGAGAAGGCTCTGGAGTTAGAGAGGATGGAGAGGGAGAGGGCCTTGGAGTTGGAGAGAATTGAGAGAGAGAAAGCACTAGAGCTAAAAAGGATGGAGATGGAGAAGGCCTTGGAGTTGGAGAGAATGGAGAAAGCGAAAGCTCTAGAGGTGGAAAGGATGGAGAGGGAGAGGGCCTTGGAGTTGGAGAGAATCGAGAGAGAGAGAGCTCTAGAGGCGGAAAGGTTGAAGAGGGAGAGGGCCTTGGAGTTGGAGAGAAGAGAAAAAGAACAAATTGAAAGGGAGAAAGCATTGGCACAAGAGAGGCTAGAGAGAGAAAAGGCCTTGAAACAAGAGAGGGAGGCAGCTCTGGAACAGGAGAGAATTGAAAGAGAGAGGAAGGAAAAGCTGGAGAGGGAGAAAGCTCTAGAGCAAGAGAAATTAGAAAGGGCAAGAAAGGAGAAGGAGAGAGCTTTGGAGCAAGAAAGGGAAAAAGCTCTTGAACGTGAAAGGTTGGAGAACGAGAGAGCCATGCAGAAAGAAAGGGAGGAGCAGGAGAGGAAGCTGGAACAGGAGAAAGATAAAACTAGGTTGGCTGAAAAGGAGAGTGAGAGTCACCCCTCTCCATCCAAATGTGGCCTTGAGGTTGGTCTCACATCCCTGCCAACTCCTCACCCCCTCTCCACAGGACCAGCTATAAACTCGTCAAAAGAGGCAGAAGACCAGGAGCAAATCCATGCTCCAGAAGCCCAAGCACCAAAGTCTGGTGCAGCCATGTCACCAACATCTCTTTCACCACACTCGTCATTTAAGAAGTTCAAGTTCCTAAGGGACCCAGCTCAAGCGCAGTCCTCATCCACATCTATGGTTATTAAGCGGCCCCGTACATTTTCTGATGGCCCCCAGCCTCGCGCCCCACTTGTCACTTCTCCCACCAGTGTTGGGAAAGGACAGTTAGGACTGGGTCCTTTGATTAAACAGGAAGATTCAGAGATACGGACAAATCAGCAGGTTGCTGCTGGACCACCAGGATCTGTGGGGATCCAATCTGAGGAGGAGCCTGCTGTTAGTACTGCAATCGTTCCCAAAGAAGAGAGAGCCACGAGGCTAGTGTTGGAGAATAAAGAACAGGCAGCTTCAGCAAAGACTGAAAAGGCTGCCAAGGAGTCCACCCAAAAACCAAAAGATGTGGAGGAAAGCAAGGGTTTGACAAGCTCAGTGGGTGGAGCACAGCAGAGGGGAAGAGATTCAAAGAAGGAAGGGAAACGAACAAGACAAGGATCATCATCCAATGATTCGTCATCATCAGAATCAGACTCTGAGTCCTCATCTTCTCAGTCTTCTGGCTCATCCTCATCTTCTCAAGAAAAAAACAACTCCTCCAGAGTTAAAAGGGTAAGTGGTCTAGAAATGAGCTGGTTCTCCCTGGCATTAATGCAATGTTATTAAACCAACCTAAATTTGGCCCAAATTGAACACACTGATAAATGGGCATTACAAGGTACAGCTTCTGGATTTACATAGTGCTTGAACAACTGCACCATACACATTTGCAATCATTAATCATAATTTGGGAATGGTATAGATGTTTGGACTATTTAAATGTGTCACAGTGGTTGTGCTATTTGTGTTAAATGGCACTGTTACTCACATTGCATTTCCACCACAGTTTGCTACTTTCTTTTGCTGGAGAAACAATTGTTACCATTTATAAAGAAGAAAGCTGTTTTGCTTTTAAGGGCCTCTGTATTCATCAGGTGTGGTGAGCTCTCAGCAGAGCGTTGTTAATCTCTGATCAGGACAGCTGTTTTCTGGCAGTATCTCTGAATATATGAGAGGAGGCATACTTTTTTCCTGACAAAACTGGCTGGTTTATGTGCAATAAGCTAGTCACAGTCACACCAGTCACAGTCTTGCAGCCCCTTAATATTCTAGTTGTCTATTTGCTGAGGTAACATTTCACTCAGTGTTGCGTGAAACACCACCCTTAAGGATCAGTATTTTAACAGTCAAACTATTCTCTCATCAGCTTAATAGAGTTAAGATACTCTGAGAATGCACTCCATTGTAAACAGAATATCTTGCTGATTCTTCTCTAATAGCTTTGCATAGTTTGGAGCTGTGCTTGGACCATTGTCCTGTCAGGAAATTGGCTCCAATCAAGGGCATCCGTGGAGTTTCACAGTGTTGCAAAACAGAGTGATCACCTTCCTTGTTGAAGAACCTTTTTATCCTGTACAGACTTTACCACTGCCAGAGCACCCAAACCCATCCATTTCATCCATCATACTTGACAGATGGCATCAAACACCCTCCGGTTCTTTTATCTTACAGATGTTCTTTTTTTTTTTTACCCAAACACCTCAAATTTGGATCTTTATGTTCAAAGGCTTTTTTTTTAAATTCCATAATTCTTCAATATCTGTGTTTGCCTGCCCATCTTTATCTTTTCCTTCTATTGACCACTCACAGATATGGCTTTACTTTGCAACTTTCCCTTGAAGGTCTGCATCCTGGATTTCACTGATGTTAAGACTGGTAGTTTCTGCAGGTAGTTTTTAGTGAGCCTGCCAGTTGAGGACTGGTGAAATATCTGTTTAACAAACCAGAGACTCTGAATACTTACAGAATACTAGTTTTAGAAGTTATTTTCTTGGCCATTTTGTTATATAGTCTCCAACCTGCAAAGGCTGGTCAGCTGCATTTATTGCTTCTTTCATACAAAAATGAATTTTTAGCAGTGCAAACAGTCCCCCCCCCCCTATTAATAAATAAATTAAAAATATTTAACAAACATTGAAGAAAGCCACAATCTGAAATGTGTCCATTAATTTCTGCTGCCATGTAATATTAAAAGCTGTATAAATGGACCTGTGAGTGCTAACATTTTCACTATTTTTTACCGATTACATAGCCTGGTGGCTCCATTGTGTAGTGGTTTTCACATTTGCCTGATACAAAATAGCTCCCAGGTTCAAGACCAGGAGGAGACAGAAATCCCTTTGGGAGAAAGGGAAATCCAGCATAAAAAAATACTACTTATTCAAATATGCAGAGCATCGTGAATAAAGAAGCTTGTTAATTAGCCTTTGGTATGATAAACTTGCATTAAAGATCTATGTTGATTTTAGTATTGTTACCATTAATCATTAATGAATGAAATCAAAGGATAAATTGTCATTTATCAGTTCTAAATAATCAAACTAAAAATGTGCTTAATTTTTCAAAACTAATTCAAATACTTAAAGTATAGTAAGCTGTATTTCATATTCAAATATCAAAGCAGGCTTTGTATATTTTTGCTTCAATGCAAAAAAAATATTACACTACTCTCTTTTTCTTTAAGGAGGGGACACTTAAAAGAGATTCCTTACCACGGCACACGGTGGCTCAGTGTGAGGATTTGAAGAAATCCCCAAAAACCTCTCCCTGCAAAAGAGAGACGTCTGCAGAGAAGAGGAACACAACTGAAGATGGAGGCAGTCGCAGCACGGTAAGTTGTTTAGAAGTACCGCACTAGATTTTCCTTGTCATATATATGTGTGTGTGTGTGTGTGTGTGTTCTCTGTGATCACATTTGTAGAATAGAGGTACTTCCAATACTAAAATAAATTCCACAGAAATTATTTATACCGTTTATCCTTCATCTTATTCCCTACCCTTTTTAAACAGTTTGCTGAAGCACAGACTCCAGGACAGACGCATGGGAAGAGAACAGACAGTGAGGAAGAGGAGGAAAAGGACAAACAAAGGTCTGGTTTTCATCCCGATCTTCTGAAACATGTCCTGTACATTTTGTGTGTGTGTGTCACATTTACACACTGGGATGACTGAATCTGTGCCTTTAGTGCATTTAAGTGTAGAAGCTTTGAACAGTGCCCAGTGACTGTTGGACCTCTGCTGGATTGTGAATAGTTATACACGGATTTGGCCCTATTAGGTGGACAGTGGGCCAATCTATTCATATCAGTTTTATGTTGCTCTTTGTTTACTACACCACACACCAAACAGCAGTACACCCGCTGCTAATGGAAGAGCTAATAGCTATTGTTTTTTACATAGTGTTGTTGTCAGCTAGATTAATATTTTTTCACTTCACCAGTCTCTTGTCAGCTCCACTCCACATGTGCCTGTGTGAGAGCAGATAAACTTACAGTAAAGAGCAGGGAAAGGAGAAAGTGGTGAGACATTAAATGACAGCAGATTCAGCAGTCTGATGCTCACAGTGAGCTGAGATGAGAGTAGTTCAAATAAATTTGGTCAATAACATATTTTTATGCATTTTGGTTATATATTCATAAGTAAATACAAATCAAGCACATTTATATGGTTGGATGTATTTATGATTAGGTACTTGGTACCTGAAGCCATGGTATTATTGTCAGAACTGGAAAAAAGTTGGAATGGTGCATGCCAAATTGTCAATACAGTCAACCGTTATTCTCTTTAAAAGCTAGTCATGACACATCAGGATTGCATGTAAAACATTTCCTGAAACATGAGTTGATTAAATTGCTTTGCCAAAAGTGGGTTGTTTTGGCCCAAAATCATGCTGGGTCACCTGCATCTGATCGATCAGTGTTGTTGGTCATGCTCCTCTGCTAAAGAGCTCATATTTAGTAGCATACAAACCAAGCCCTTTATGGGGGGAAATTAAACTGATTCTAAAAGAAAGTTTGCAACCATAAACAACCCCTAACTCTTTTTTTTTTAATGCATAGCTTTATTCTTTGAAAAAAATGCCGTTTGAAATAAATATTTAAAAAAAAAATTGCACGTTTCAATGAATTATAATTTAAAATGGAATACAAAATGTTGAAAATGAGAGATTATTGTTTTATGGAGAATTTTATTCTAATTTTGAAAGGAAAGCATGTTCAATAGAAGTTGTGAAGGTTATGTAATCTAAAAATAACCACCTGGGAGAGCATTTCACAAATAATTATGTTAATTGGTAAGATGGTTTGGAATGAAAAGGGCTTTCCAGAGAGTCAATCAGAAGTTAAGCTTAGGCCAAAAAATTGGCAGCATAAAAATAGTAAAGAAGTTTCATCACCTTTAGTTCATTAGATATTTTAAGGTTATTTTAAAATAAAAGCTAATGACAAGCTGTCCTGAAGGGCCCTCAGGTGACACTGCAGTAAAATCAGACACGGTTCTGTGGTGGAAATCACTGCATGATTCTCATTAAGAACAGCATAAATGAACACAATTTGTCCCTGCATCCACAAATATAAAAGAAAATTACCATGCAAAACAACATAAAACAATATGATGGATTATCAACATCCAGAAATATTTCTGCCTTCTCTGGACCTGCAGTGGGGAAACTTTTTTTTTTTGTTTATCCCCTTGTTTACCTTTTGCATTTTAATATTTGAACAACTCATTTTTACGTTATAACATTTAAATGGAGACATAGGTCAAACACATTCACAGTTCTTTATGAGATTATCAGAGGAAAAGGTGTTGACTCCAAACATGCATTAAAACTATGTCAGGTTATTTTCTGATGCTCTCACAAAATATATTGAAGGTTTATTGTGCTAAAACTGTACTTTAGGAGCACAGCTATAGAAGTCTCATTATTTTACAACACAATAACTGAAGACTTTCTAAAGAAACCTGGTTATTTCTTAAATATTTAAACTTTAAGTTTAAAGGAGTTACTATTTTGGACGTCGTTATTTACACATTCTCAAGAAAGCCCGTGGGGGAAAAGCCAATTTCATGACCATAGTTTAATGTGATGACATGCTGATGTGTTCACTTCCGTTATATCGTATAGTACCATGCATATAATGAAGCCGTGATAAAACGGTGTAATAAAATGGGTATAAAATTTCCCATCAGGCGATTGATGAGACTACCATGAAGCCGGCGTGGTTGAGAAGATATGGGTCCTTTTTTTTTTTTTTTTTTTTTATACAAGATCTATTTTTTTTTCCTCCCATTCGTTGCAACATGGCTGTGCGCAGTCGGTGAATTTAGCAGCCTATGCCGGCCTCTGGCTTTCCATACCGCGGCTCAGCTAAGCAGCAGGCGACGCTTTGTCCGCTGGAGGTTTGTGGATGACGGCCGCTGCGGTCATGGACGTGTCCACGGAGGAGTAGCCTTCGGCGAGAGGAAGATAGGAGGGAGGGAAGAGAAGCGGCTCGTTGCGACGCAGTCGTTTTAACGGCAGTCGCAGCCTGTGCTGCGTGTGGACCGAGCACGGCGTTGTCTCCGTGGCGTGAAGTTCCCCAAGTTGATTTCAGGCGGAATGAGCGGACTTGATCGCGTGTGCTTTCACGAGGACGGTGTGCCGACGTGAGGCGCACGCTCGTTCGTCAGGTATTGTGCAGCTGTAGTGCATGCTGGATCCGGACGGACTCAGCCTGGCTACATAGACTGTGGCAGCTCTGCGATCCTTTTATGTTTTTTTATTTCCTACCTCGGCCCAGTTCATAGCCCCGTTGGGGGGGAATGACAGCAGCACATTCGATGTGGTCGTCAACGTGAGATGCGGTTAAGGCGCAGTAATTTTAGCATCTGCTGGTTGCTGTTTGTGCGTTGCATTGGAGTGGTTTCACTTGCTGAGATTTTAAACGCGTTTTAATGCTCTGATGTGGATCCTTGATACGTGTGTTTAAGGAAGCTTTATTTTTTTTTTGAATAATGATTGCAGTGTAATGAGATTTAAAGGACACAAGTATTAATTTTGCTCGATTTGCCCAATTAACAATACTTAATGTTAATGCTGGCAGATCATAAAGGCATGCCCATTCTGAATTAGTTTCTCTTGAGGAATCAATTGAGTTTTCAGATTTTAATAGTTTTGGTTGCACAGTTTATTTATTCCCATTGCTGTTCAGAATTTGTAGTACTTATAGATTTGTTTTATAGGCAAATTAAACATTTACATTGTATTTTATTGTCCTGTTAAGGTATTAATTTTATGCTGCACATTTTTAAACAAAGTTAATTAACCCCAGTGATTTTTTTTTATTAATATTTTGTAAACATACATTTTTTCTTCATATTCATGATCTGTTCTCTCTTTTACCTCTTTTCCTGGTGATATGCATTTATTTATTTATGTATTTTAACATTATGCAGGCAGGTGAAGGAGACTGCCATGGCAGATCCAGAGAAATGTCAAGAAACCAGCGAGGAGGTAGGGCACCTGGAGAATCCCAAATCATTTTGGTCCTGAAAGCTGGGGGGGTGTTGACCTTTAGTTTCTAGGGATGTTCCTGGTGACTAATTTACTAGTCGTTTAAACAAGAGAGCAAATTTTGCCATTCAACTACTTTAAAACACTCCAAACATTCAAAACTGGACACAGTCTAAACAGTCAAACATTGAAGTCAAACACTGGCCAAACAAATATTTGGTGTGTATTTTTTGGAACTATATCAATCCATTAATAATGCTTCTTTTTATTCAGCTTATGGTTTAAATGCCACAGAACCTTTGCAGTGCTCGCAGCAGTAACCTTGGTTTTGTCCATGTTCCACAGTGCAGAACATGGTTACACCTGGCTTTGGCTGCTTGACTATATTCCAGTTCATTCTGACAAGGGCGATATATATATTTTTTACGCTCCAGCACAACAGCACTGGTTAGCTGCCTCAGCTGTCATTTGTTTACTTTCCCCCTTGCTTGTTTGCAACTTTCCTCCACTGAGAGAGAGTGAGGTGCAGCTGTGTGTCACGGCTGCAGCCCAGGTGAGTGGCCAGCAGCATCTTAACATTTTTGAACCAGTAACTACCGTTTTACATTAGTAACATAATAATACATTCAACTGAGTAGTAGTTCTAGCGCCAATTACAAAGAGCAGCAATATTTAAACGTCTAGTCAACTAGTCACATGCATCCCTAATATTTACATCTGTTATTGGCACACTTTTTTAAACCTGTTACATTATACTGTAAGTATTTAGGTTTTAGGTAATTAGATTATGTCTATTCTTTGTTAAAATTGCTTTGTTAGAAATTGCTTACTTTAAAAAGAAAACAAGAAGGCTTAATGAGCCATTTTCAAACTTGGTAGTATGTCGGTAGGAACTTGCACTTTTGATTTGGCACTGTCATAGGAATAAACAGCAAGGGTGTTTTCTCACTGTGGCTGATGTTTAAACCCCAAATGATTGCTTTGTTATAAAGGTGCTCATGCTTCTTCCATTGCCCTTATTGGTACCTGCATACTACCACTGGCACCACTGCTACTGCTGCACCTGTTCCACTGTCCCCAAGAATCCAGAGTTGACCACAGATAAGCCCCCAAGTCTGCACTACAGAGGGACATTCCTGGCAACAACTCATTTTCATTTTCATCAACATGGCCAGCAGAAACTATTAATTGGACCAGAACTTTCAGAAAGGGGGATTGGCTAGTCAATGTCACTTTTTTTATATTATTGTCAAACTTAAAGACATTTTTTTTTAATCTCATAAAAATCAAAAAGTGGGCATTGTGGAGTATGAACTGGAGCATGGTATGAAGGACATTTGGATTCTTTCTCTTGGAGTCAGCAGAATACCCACAAAACTGCTGCTTGGATACTAAGATTTTTTTTCAGATAGCTTAAAGCAATTATTTGGACTGCAAAAGGCTGGAAATATTATTTAAACTGAAGACGGACTTGCCATTTGGGTCCCCTTTTACTACAGCTTTCACCAGTTTTACTACTTTGTGAATGCTTCTTACCTACAACTGAACTGAGTCAAAATGATGGAGTCGTTCCACAGTGACTCTTGACAGCATTCGTCATCTGGTCTCCATTTAAGTGGACTGATTATTCTCTACTGCCCTGCAGCCTGCCACATCTTTAAAAGGACTAACACCTGAAGATGACTGCTTTGGCCAAGAGCATTTCAAAGCCCAAATTTCTACGCACATGAACTATTGAACCCAACCTGCCAGCCAGCGAGATTTCAGATTTTCATCCAGCCACCATTGATTGGACCCTTGTTGCCTAGATACAGTACATGCAGTCGTGATTGGGCCATATCCAAACCAGTAAGGACCAGGTGTCAGGGAATAAGTGGATGTTTACTCAGTGCTGTATTTAATAATTTATTTAGAATGTGTTTAATATTCATTCATATTCGTTGTAGTCACTGCTGGAGAAGTAGTTTTGGAAAAGTTTTTAATTGAGCCTCCTGCACTTCAACCAAAATATTTCAAACCCCCTATTTTGTGATCTTGTCTTAGTTTACAAGTATTAAAGTAAACTAAAGTAGTTTACTACTACTTTTGTTGAACTAATTGTACATAATTATCTAGACACATTTTAAAAATAAAAAAATTTTAGTGCTTGAATTCAATCATTACAATTTCCACTAGGTCCTTGTTTGTTTGAGAAAGCCAGCAACTGCAATTTAATCTTCAAAAACAAGCAGTTAAAAATCTACCAGTGTAGATCACAAAAAATTAGGAGAACAGATAATAAAATTTATGGCAAACACAGCTCAGTTCAATAGACATTAATTTTAAGACTGTCCTCAGTTTCTGTTTATCACCTTTTTTTATTCCACCTTTCCTCCAACTTGACCATTTGTCTCTTTCTGTAGTGACTGCCTCTCACCTCGCCCATGTTTGTCGGGTTGTTTTTATCTTCTTGTGTTTCAGAAATCAAAGGCCTTCTCAGCTCGTAAGATCTCTCTTAGCAGTGAGTACACACTTCCATCTTGCTCTCTTCTTTACCAACATTTGATTGTTCATGTTGATTTTGTGCCTTTTTCTTCTCATTGCTCTTGCATTTATATATTTTACACATATTTTTGATGCGCGATGTGCAGCATTAATACTTTTCAGGTTTAAGAACACAGCAGCATAAAAAATATATATATATA
>JAVDPK010002936.1:0-23893 GCA_034780415.1 Cichlasoma orientale | reverse complement strand
TGTTGTTGTTTTGCATAAATGTAGAGCATTGTATTTATCGAATGAATTGTAGGTAGTAAATCATCCCCGGGCACCAGCGGTGCAGAGGGTGAACAGGAGTCTGGGACAGTGGCTGGTCGCAAGAGGAGGTGGGGCTCCAGCGCAGCTGTCACTGCCAAGAAACCTTCCATCAGCATCACCACTGATTCACTCAAGGTAATTGTCGCATAGTACAGCTTGTTTTGCAATGTAGTTGCCAGTAATTCTCATAGGTGCATTGTAAACATTGTGTTGATTGTAGAAGGCTTAACCATCTTGTTTCCTCACTCTTTGCCGGTAGTCTCTGATCCCAGACATCAGGCCGTGTTTAGGACAGGAGGCAGTAGTTGACTTGCATCCAGAAGAAGCTGTCCTCTCTGGAGCTGATGACGAAGACAGGGAGCGCTCTGATCAGGATCTTCAGATTAGACGCACTGTCACACAGGTTGTTCTTATTAGATTTTTAAGTGCTGGTTGACATAGAGCTAGTAATCTTCATTTTTAAAATGTAAAGTGCTCTTCAATATTGTTTGAGGCTATCTCTCACTTAATAATCGCTTGGTTTGATATCTTCTGTGTATTTAAGGTGGTGCATTCAGAAAGCCAGGAGAATGGACAAAGAGAAGCAAAGAGGAGCAGGCAAGAGGAGGTGGAGGAAGAGGATCTACGGGTAGACCAAGAAAGGACAAAGGTTCCTGAAGAGCAGATGGATACCTCCATTCCTGTAGCTGTGGAAACCCATTCACCAACACATACCAGCCACGATGTAGAAATTAACACTGGTAAGAGATCCACCAAAAGAATGAATTAAATGTGATTTACATATTGCCTTAACTTTAAGATAATGATTAACAAAGTCAGAAGGGTGCATGTAACACGATTTGTTTTGGAAATTTAATGATCTTTACAGGAATGCAAATACCCCCCCCCCCCCTCTCCCAAATTTATGCTGATTTCTAGCACACCTTGTTGGGTGTAGAATTTCCTACAGTTTATTTATAATAATGTAATTCTTCTCAACTGTCTGGATCTTTTGCCTCTGTATTTAACCCTTTAATATCGGGTGATGGCTGCTGAAGCGCTGGTTACCTGCCCTTACTGGCCGCATATCGCCGCCGAGTCGGCTGATCAAAGTTCCTTTGGCTTTTTATTGGAACTCCGTGACCGTTTGTCCTATTGGAAAAATTCAAACGGTTCCTGAAAGCTCAGAAATTGCACTTCACAGCCCTGTAGGGGTATTATGTATTTGTTGCTGGAAGTCCACGAACACTGGCATTTCTGTTACAGGAAAAGAGGTTATGTTATAAAGACAGTGTCACAATGAAGTAATGGAGACCTTGTGTGCTGACTGTTTGTCATCCTAGTGACCCCCAGCGACACCCTCATCCGTCGCTCCATCAGCCAGCAGAAAACAGGCGTTTCCATAACAATCGATGACCCTGTTCGCACGGCCAAGCAGCCCTCACCACCTCGTGGAAAAGTCTCCACTATTGTTCACATCTGCAACCTGGTGAGAGAATAGTCTTTAACAGCTTAGTGGCATTTTTAACACTACAGTTTCCACTGATTGTAATAGTGAAGCACAGATAGAGAAATAAAAACAAGTGTTTTGCTGTGCAGCTCTACTTGCAGGCACACACTCTTATGTAAAATGGAGTAAAACTAAGTTGATATGATTTTATGTAGCAAAAATAGGTAAATATAACTGTACCCATGCTATTACACTAACCTTTATTAAAATTCAGTGTGCGTCTTTTCTATTGATAGAAATTTTCCTATTGGGAGATTGTTTTTTGCTTTGCTTCTAAAGCAATTAAGATTCATTTAAAAAAAAAAAAAAAAAAAGATTTGTCTTGGGTGCAACACTTAGAACCTCACTATATTTTGTTTTCTCTTGTAGTCTTACTCTCGTCTCCTTTCATATACATTTCTTATTCTATTGTTGGAGTATGTTTATCTTACATGTGGAGTGTATATAAATACGTATTGTTCTTGTTCTGTTAATAAGTGCTCTGTAATGTTTTGTTCAGGTGAGGCCGTTCACTCTGGGACAGCTTAAGGAACTGCTCAGCAGAACTGGCACACTGGTGGAGGAGGGCTTCTGGATTGACAAAATCAAGTCTCACTGTTATGTAACTGTAAGTTATTACAAGCATTTATTTAGAACTGCAGCTCAGACTGCTTTTATGCATTGAAAGGATTTTCTCTCTCACGGAGCCCCCCCTGTATTTTCTTTTAGTATTCAAGTGCAGAGGAGGCAATCGCCACACGGGCAGCTCTTCATGGAGTGAAATGGCCACAGAGCAATCCAAAAGTTCTCAGCGTTGACTTCTGCCAGCAGGATGAAGTAAGAACTTGTTTGTTTGTCTCCCCCCATATGGCTACAATCCTTGGCCAGCTGTAGTCTGAACATGTTTCTGCCCTGTAGTTGGACTTCCACAAAGGTTTGGTTGCAGCTGACAAACCTGGAGCAGAGGAACAGGGACCTGGCTCCGGCCGTGGTCGAGCATCAGGCCTGCCCTCTCTCCTTCCTGAGCGAGATCAGTGGGCTGAACGCGAGCGTGAAATGGAGCGCAGGGAGCGAGCCCGAGCAGAACGGGAGTGGGATCGCGACAAGGTCAGAGAGTTTGGAAAACACGGTGAAGAGAAGGAGGGAGGTCCCCGAAGATCACGCTCCAGAGAGAGACGACACAAGGAGAGGGGAAAGAGCAAGGAGAAGAAGGGTAAGACATGGAGTTAGACTGTCTGTTTTTGCGTGTGCGCATGTGTATATACGTGTGGACTGTTCAAAAGGTGTGGGGAAAGTATTTGGTGTAACCACCCTTTGCCTTCAAAACAGCATCATTACTTCTAGGTACATTTGCACACAGCGTTTGAAGGAACTCAGCTCGTAGGTTGTTCCAAACAGATCTTCTGTGGGTGTAGGCTTCCTCAAATCCTTCTGTCTCGGGCGCCCGGGTGGCTCAGGGGTGGAGTAGGCGACCACGTTCATGTGCCGCTTTGCGGTGTGGGCGGCACGAGTTCGACTCCTGGCTTGTCGCCAATTTGCCCCGTGTCTTCCCCCGTATCTTTCCCCCATTTCCTGTCCATCTACACTGCAGATAAAAGCTGCTGTGGCCAAAAATGCAAAAAGAAAAAAAATCCTTCTGTCTCTTCGTGTAATCCGAGACACACTCATTGATGAGATCAGGGCTCTCTGGGGGCTCTGTTTTTGTCCTGCTGCAGAATAAATTTGGGGACAGTCATATGTCTCCCTGATGGTATTGCATGATAAGTATCTGCCTGTATTTCTCAGCACAGAGTACACCATTCATCCTCACCAAATCTCCAACTCCATCTGCAGAAATGCAGCCCCAGACTTGCACGGAACCTCCACCATGCTTCACTGTTGCCTGCAGACACTCATTATTGTACCGCTCCCCAGTGCTTTAGTGAACAAACTGGTTTCTGCTACAGCCAAATATTTCAAATTTTTACTCATCAGTCCAGAGCACCTGCTGCCATTTTTCTGCACTCCAGTTCCTATGTTTTCGTGCATAGTTAAGTTGCTCTGCCTGGCTTTTGACTGCAATTCTTCCATGAAAGACCACTTCTGGCCAGGCTTCTCTGGATAGTAGGTGGGTTTTCCTCGAGTTCTACTAGATATCTTCCGATTTTGAAGGGAAATAAACTTGACGTGTTTTTCATCTGCTGCACTAAGTTTTCTTGGCCGACCACTGCGTCTACAATCCTCAACATTGTCCGTTTCTTTGTGCCATTTCAAAAGAGCTTGAACAGCACATCTTGAAACCCCAGTCTGCTTTGAAGTCTTGGTCTGAAGAGCCCTTGCTGATGCAGTATAACTACCTTGTGTCTTGTTGCTGTGCTCAGTCTTGCCATGTATGACCTGTGACATGAAGCGGTCTTCCACAACCTAACCTTATTACCAGAGTTTGGTTGTTCCTCACCCAGTTTTAAGCCTCCTACACAGCTGTTGGTTTCAGTTAATGACACTGTTTCAACCTACATGTGAAATTGATGATCATCAGCATCTCTTTGGTATCATTGGTTGATCATACACCTGATTATAATCCTACAAAATCCCTGACTTTGTGCAAGTCTACCTGTAAGAATACACTTTTGCCTAATGCTGTGTCTCTTCTCTCTGTCAGAGAAAATGGCTGAGGACCCCCCTGCAAAGCTGCTTGATGACTTGTTCCGCAAGACTAAAGCTGCTCCTTGCATATACTGGCTTCCACTTACAGATGAACAGGTGAGACACAAACCACTTTAAAGAGTTTTGTTGCATGTTTTCTGGCTTTACGTATAAATCTAATTGAAGTTAACTGAAAGTTATAAAGTTTTTCACCTCTCTTCATTTTAGTTTGCCCAGCGGGAAGCTGCCAGAGCAGAACGGGCAAAAGAACGTGAGAAACGGCGGAAGGAGCAAGAGGAGGAGGAGAAAAAAAGGGAAGAGGAGCGCAAGGAGAGGGTGAAAACTGGAGGAGGCACAACAGAACGCAGTGAGGGTGAGAAAGACAAGGACCGAGACAGAGAGAGGGACCGAGACCGAGGTAGAGACAGAGACAGGGAGAGGGAAAGGGAGAGGGAAAAGGAAAAGGAGAGGGAGAACGACAAACGCAGGGATGGCTACCGTAGGCCAGGGGGCAGCGGGGCCGGCGGAGGCCGACGCTCGCGCAGCCGCAGTGAACCACGAGAAAGGCGGCGCTAATGGCCAATCAACTGATGGAACTGTCCTAGAGACTGCCCTCTTCCATTTGCCTTTCACTACATGTACTTTGTTACAACTAAGACCCAACAGAGGACCAACTGATGTCGCTACCATCTTTCAAATTGTCACTTTTTTTTTTTTTAAAGCACATTTACACCTACACAGAATCATGCTTTAAGGGGACCATGATTTGTTGTTTCTTTCTTTTTTTTTTTTTGCAGTGTTGTTTCTCAGAGCGCTGTATGTGGCGTTCCCTGTCAAGGTTTGATCTCGTTTTCTTTACAGTCGCCTCTTTCTCTCCATTTTTTGTCTCGACAGCATAGCTGTTTGACTCACTGGGTAATTTTAATTATTTACCCCCAATGTTCCCCATTTGCCCCATAGTGTGGGTGCCAGTTATGATTTGCAGTCAATCGTTGTCACCTCTGTGTTTAACAATTTGGATGAGGAATCCTTTTGTTGCTGCATGTGGTACAAGGCTACTCCTGCCAGTCCTGCCTAAAGAGAAAACTCAGTCCTCTCCGGAGAGGACTGCGTAAATCAGACAATACTGAAATAGGTGTGTTTGGCTTTTGTACAGACTTAAGATTACTTAAAATCAAGTCTTTAAATGAGGCAGCTCTGGGGTGTTTTTAAAAAAGCGTGGAATAACTACTAAGGCAATGCAGTGTTCCTCTGTCTCTGTTAAGAGATGAGTTTATTCTCTGTGGGAGAGAATCTGTCTGTCACAGCTGACACAAATTATGTTTATGTCCTTATTGATTCTCCTCTTCTCCCTTTCTTCCTCTTCCTCCTGTACTCTGACCCTGTAGTGTCGATACAGGCCTGAGAGGGGAGCTTGCATTATGAGTTTTCTCACCAATGGTTTTAATATTGTTTTTTTTTATCTTTATTTTATCATTTTAGTACAAAGATTTGTTTTGGGTTTTTTTGTTTTTTAATTTCTTCTTTTGAGTACGCCTATCAGTGGTGAATGTACAAATAATAAAAATTGAAGTTTGAGATTATTGTGACATTTATTTCCATTTTCCATGCTGACTGGGTTTGTTTTTTTTCTGTCATAACTGTTAAAAAACACTGCACAGATGAAATACTGAGAATATGATCTTACATGTCATTACTTCCACACGGTTTCAGCAGTTATCCTGAGAATCCACAAGGTGTCAGTCACACCATGCTGAAGCTCCGCTCATTTATCACATTTGAAACAAGGAGAATGACCTAATACTGTTAGGGTGACACTGAGAGTATTTAACTTTTACCCATATCTTGTGATACCTTCTTAGTTGATATGGTTTACCCACTTTAGTGTTTGCCTTTGTGTTACCCACACTTTTTTTCTCTCCTTGGTATAAATTTGCCCGTGCTTGCCCTCTTCAGCTGCCTTGCTCCATCCCTCTGGTCTTGACGTTCATCCTGCAGAGCTCAGCAGTGCTCCTATGTAATTACAGCCCTATGGTCGCTGAGCATAACATTTTTCTGCCCTGATACAACTCAGTGTGGCTGGACTCTGCAAGGACCAGTGAATCGCTTGAGCTGGCATCTCTGGCAGACCAAGAACAAATTTCTAACTGGGGCAGTAAAGCTGGATTGAGAAAGACTTTGATCTCTAATGACGTCTCACTTTTCAAATTTCACCCTATTTCCAACAAGCTTCACATAAACATCTTATGAATGGTTTAGTATATAGTAGTTTATAGTTAAGTATAACATAATTGCATTTATATGGCACTTCAGCAGTCTCACGGACTGCTCAAAGCACTTTGACTATAAGTAAAGAATGGCCCCAGCTTGGGTTCAAACCAGGAACCTTCTGGTTTTAGGGCCCCAGTGATACCCACGCCACCATTGCACCACCTTACCAGTTTACAATACAGGTTTCTATTAAAAATTTCTAAGTCTAGTTTAAATCCAAGCTGTATGCATCTGTATAATCCTAATGCATTTAAGTCCTGCTGTATAAACAGATCAAACAGTAAAATGTCTTCAAAGAAGCGAGAATTGCTCATGAATACTAGACATGAATACATCTTAAATGGGCCCATAAAGATACCTAAAGCCATGTATTAAATGTTTTATATGTTGCTTATGCTAAGTGGGGGTGCTGAGGTAACTATTTTAAAAAAATCATTGAGTCTTTTTATCTATTGCATCCAAACAAATTGTACCTTAATTGAACGACATACTTAGAAGCTGTGCGGAAACGTCTGTTCTAAGTCCAGAAGCAGAAAAAAAAGAGCAGGACTCACTAAAATAAGTTTCTTGTCTCAGTGGATTTGTTGTAATGCTGATGTGAAAATACTGATTAAACACTAAGACTATCTCTCCATTGAAATCTGATCTAAGTAACCACTGTGGGCATCAGTCCAGAAAACTGGCACCGCCAAACTGAACTGAGCATCTTTACTTCATCCTCAACCAGTCTGTGCTATGAGAATGTTGTGAATGGAGTACTATACCCTAAAAAAATATTTTACTGCTATTTTTGGGCCATCATCAACAAAACCACTGAATAACCTAGGTTGAACAGAGTTCTCTGAGTTTAAGTCACGGCCCTGATGTGTAAGACTCGGTTGACATAATTGAAGCCAGCAAATCTGAAGTGAAATACTGGGCAGCGTGCACATATGTAGAGGTGACTCAAAACAATGTTTCTACAGGTGTCGGGCTTTTGCAGCGCTGCTAGCAGCAGCAGCTGGACGACCACAGCAGCGTAGAGTTTGGGTCAATGGTAGAAGCCAGTCAGCTGTGCAAGTCCACTCTTACTGCTGGTGAGCAGGCAGTAAAAACAATGTGTTTTCGCTTTGTAAGCAGAGTCCCCCCTGACTGCCCTTCTCCTCCCCTCGTCAGTGTAACCGCATAAGGTATTTGTGTCCACTACTCTTAGGAGCTTAGCATAGAGGCACACCAGGCTCCACTTTCAAAGACGTCGTCTGATGTGGCCTTTCTGATCTCTGCGTGTCTCACTGACTCTGCTTTAAGAGCATTTCTCGCTTTGGATCCTGTTTCCCTGCACGTGTGTTCTTGCTCATGTATATTTCCCTGTATTCTTTATTGATAGGAAGCTGGCCCGGGTCGCTTCATCATGTGAGAAGAGGTTTTAGAGAGATGATGAAAGATGATACCTTGACAGTCTTACCACTCCTTGAAGTTCAAAATTCCCTTGATATAGATTGGCGCACCCTTCCCCCCTCCTCTTTGAGTCCTTCCCTCTTTTCAACCCCCTCCTCTTCTGTGCGATGACATGTACTGTATATGCTTATGGAAACCAGATGTGGCCTGTTGTGATGGAAGAAGCATTGAGAGAGAGAGAGAGAAAAGCTGAGTTTATGTGGTAGTTCATTAACAGGCTGCAGGAGATGTGGGGAGGTTGATGAAGAATAAGGAGTTTTGGGGTCTTGCTGCTTCGCTCTTGCGGTCTCAGGAGTTCAGACAATAAATATATGCACATTTATGTGTCACGGAAAAAGGAGGTGGGGGGGGGGGGTTTCCTCGTGGAAATGGCTGGGTTGGGGCGAGGGCAGGCTCGTCTTGTAGAGCCTGAATCAGCATCTTCTATGATGGAGGTGTTTTCCTGCAGGGCCTGGGAAACCATGCCATATTAGAAAAAAAGTGCATTAAAATGCTGATTATTCAACTTCCTAGCACCTGTATTTTTTTTTCACCTATACAACACATCACTCTGACATTTAGAAGAGTGCAACTGCACCTCCCATTTCAAAGTGCAGAAGTTGTGATAAGTGCAATACAGACATGCATGCTGAAGCCTCCACGGTTTCAGCACTAAGGGGGCAGTCTGACAAAACTGCATGACTAAGTAAACCAGGATCATAAAACCAAATGCCTGATAGCACACAAAAATGCGTTTAAATAAAGGGGAATTTTCCATGCATAGTTTCATGTGTAGCTAAATGGAATATTAATATGCAATGGAAATGAGGGGGGGGGGGGTACTGTTGAGCCCTGTTAGATTGTGTAATTCCTCATTTAAAGGTCAACATACTTTTTATTTTAAAACAACATAAGAAAGCGCATGAATAGCAGGCAAGCAGTGCTACCTTGTCGGCACATTTTTGGCGTGTCACAGCAGGAAACGCAAAGGTTTAGTAGATAACCTTAACAATGGCTGCTTTCCACGTGCAGGATTTTAGCTGGATTGAGGGGAGTGGTACCGTGCAGGCATGGCTTACTGTGGGGCGTAAGTGTAATCAAGCAGGTTCAAACAAGGTTAAAAAAAACCCGAAGCTGCTTGACTCCTGTGCTCTGTGTGCATGCAACTACCTACATGCAACTCAGGGACGTCTGGAGTTGGCCTGAACTTAGAATAGATTTTTTTTTTTTTTAATGGAAAACCTGTGTTACAATCTGATGAGGTGGGTTTGAAAGCCACTGGCATCTTCCAAGCAGTAAGAGCGTTTTCTAATATCCCAGCCGCACAGGCTGGCGACCATCTGGCAACCACTGGTTGCTAGGGAAAAATGAGCACTCCCTGACCAGTTAGCAAAGGGTTGCTGGCAGTTGCAAGGTGAAACTGATTGTAAGGAAATATAGAGTGCTGCAATGAAAACCTTGCAGTTGCTTTGGTTGCCAGCAGGCCGGCCGTGGAAGACGCATTTTCCCCGGTACCCGGGTCACTGAGGGGTCTCGAGGCCTGCGTGACTGAGGCCTTTAAGACGCGGTCAGATTGCATAATAGAAAAACGCAGGATGCAGTATCTCGGGGACCGTCGCTGGTAAATCTGAGCTTCTGCTGTGTCAGCTCTGTTTTACTCTTAGATGAGCGTTGATGAAGAAGGGTGGCGGTCAGAAGTGACGTGATTGCCACCATCTGTCTATTTATGCAATTACTGTGCGTGTGAGAATAAGAGAACGAAGACGGTCTATTCCTGTTTGTTTTGTAAGTGCAGGATGTGGCTGAGCTTCAGCTGATGCAAATGAAAACCATGTGTAACCTATATAGCTACTCACCAGTTGCCACCTTTCCACCATCCCACATCCTTGTTACTGGGCAAAATGCTGTTGGTCATCATTCTTTGTCATTCAACAGGGAGCTCGCAATTATGGTGTAATGGCTATTATGAGATACAATAGGCACAAACAGGACTTCCCCTGTCTGGGAGTTTTTCTGCATTCATCAGCCTACAGCTGAAAGAGCCACAGGAAGCGTCCAGCTCAGAGAAACATAAAACATAAAAGGAGCTTGTAAATGACATCTGTTGATTAAGAAAAATTTGATTAAACTGAAGGAGATTAAAACAGAACATGGCATGCGGGAGGTGGATAGATCAGCCTTTGTTAAAAAAAAAAAAAAAAAGATTTACCTTTTCATTTTTCTGGGTGAAATGTGAGCGTGTGAGGATGGGAGAAGGCTGGAAGAGGCCGAGGCATTGTGGTGTGGTCCTTTGTTGGGCTTTGTGAAAAAAGAAGTGAGTCATTTTGCAGACAGTGAAGAAAATCTCTCCAGTTACACACACAGAAAAGAGGACTGTGGGGAAGAATTATGCTGAAGCACTCCTTTTCTCTTGCACTCTGCAGAGTCAGCTGGGTAGCAGAGAAACCATCAAACTGTGACCCACAGCTCAGTGCCTGACTTGTGAAGAGGGTCGCAGAGATAAGCAGAGCAAGAAAAATGGCGTGTATGAAGACATATGCTAAAGCACCGTTAGAGGAAACAAATCTTTAAAACAAAACAAAAAAAAAAACAGCACTGTTGAGTCTTTCATGTACGTTGTGTTTTTATTGTCTTTTACCTGGATAAAGCCAAAAACAGTTAATGAAACACATCCTTAAAAAAAAGCCTCCCTTCCCCCATAACCTCATTGCCGTGTCCTGCTGTGTGTCTGGCTCACATGATGCAGTTGGAATTCCAGATGTTGCGCATGGAATTCTGCTCCATCTCTGGCTTCCAAATGTGACTTAACCCTCCTCACTCCTCCTTCATCTCCTCCCCCAGCAAGCCCCGTGACTTCTCTCTTCAGCCCCAGGTCTTCAAAACACTGCAGCAAAAATTGGAGACAAATGGGCGCCCTAAATCTTTTTGGCACAATAGGAAAATACCTCATCTTTTTAAGTGCATAAAGCCCTGCTGCTGTAATCCTAACATATAGAGGCTCTGACCCCCACCCACTCCCGTTCTCTTGGGAGTCGGTCGCCTTTGTGTGGTAGTTGTTCATTAGTGGAATAATTAAGGAGCGGGGA
Organism: Cichlasoma orientale; assembly: GCA_034780415.1. Taxonomy (NCBI): domain Eukaryota; kingdom Metazoa; phylum Chordata; class Actinopteri; order Cichliformes; family Cichlidae; genus Cichlasoma; species Cichlasoma orientale. The sequence continues at coordinate 12,967 of JAVDPK010002936.1, read as the reverse complement.
GACGCCTAGATTTGCTGTTTGAGCTTTTATTGGCTCCTGTTGGATGGGAGTGCACACAAACACAGTGGATAATGCACAAGCAAAGGCATTTATAGTTGCTCAGAACATGCACGAGTAAGGGCTTGTGTTACTGTGCTTGCGAGGACCTGAACTGACCACATTCACCGCCTCAGGCCATTGTGAAAAATTCATCTTTGTGACTGCTTTCCCAGCTCCAAATCCAAAGTCTTGATAAGAAGAAGCTCCTTGATTTTGCATGCTTTCCCTTGTCATCCTATGTTTTGCAGAGGCTATGTGGTCCCAATCTGAATAGAAATATACACAAGCACACACACACACACACACACCTTCTCCCTCTAACTATATAGCTGAGATATGTTTTCCTGCTGTGCAGCAACGGTTTTATACAGTCATCTTCATCCCTGTTTCTACTTAAGCTCTGGATCCAGTCCGTGTTTTCCGACCCAGTTTCTGGCTTGCCAGTTTCCGAGCCCCAGTAACGCAGAGTGGTGCGGTCGGGGAACAAGAAACCTGGAGGTCCAGGAAGACTGGGGAAGGCCAGATGCAAGCGAGGCACGGTCAATACGAGTGGTAAAGGCGAAGAGTCCAGGTGAGAGAAAGATTATGTGAAAGCAGTTAGGACTAAGTGACGATCAAAGCACAGAAAGCCTTTTGAAATTACTTTATTTTTGTAAGAAAAGCTTATAAGCGAGTACACACACACACACACAGTCTCATTGAGAAGGCTAGATGGTTATCATTATCATTGCCACTAGTATTATTATTGCTGTTAAACTAACCCTGACTAATAATGTAGCGACATGACTCGAAAACTGTACAGAAGTAAGTACGATGACAAAAAGGAGGCATTTTCAGGTCTTCAATTTATTTTAATTTGAGATGGATTCAAGGTATAAAAAAACAATCAAGTTTCAGGAATACAAAACCCATTTCCCCATTCACTGTCCCCACATATATAAAATTAAGGCCACTTTCAAAGCTGAATGTCACTGTCCAGCAGGACTTTTTAATGACAACATAAAAAAAACAAAACAACATTCTTTACATGGTGGACAACAACAATAATAGTAATAGTCATAATAGTAATGACAACATCATTTATAATAATAACACTAAAGACATTAATATATAAAAGAAAGAAAATACACTGTTGCATTTATTGCTTTACTCAGAAATGATCTCATGCTTCATAAGGATGCAAGCTGTTGTTTCCCTTTTATGGTCCCTACTGGCTCCTGACATGTTGCTTTCCTGGAAGATTAAGAAACACAAATGACTGCGCCACTGTGGTTTCCAGGTTTACGTGTTGTGTGTTGTGAGTGTGTGCAAATTAACCAGGGGGTCGCTCGCACGAGGAAACATGTTGAATTGGACGTCATGAGGATGCAGGTTTGAAGTGGAAATTCACAAGAACACAAACACTGACTGACAAAAACTAAAAATACGACATTGAAAAAAGGCTAAAACAAACAGCAATGAGCTGGCGTCAGTGACCGCAAGAAGAGAGGCAGAGCCAGAAAGGAGAGGAGAGAAAGAAAGAAACTGAGGGACCGAGTGGTTGAGAGATAGAGTAAAAGGAATCTGGAAGTGGTAAGAAAAGTTGAAAATGCAAGTCTGACACTTTTCCTTCTGCTCTCTCTCGTGTTCTGTCTCTTTCTGTCCTGCTCTCTTATCTGCGTTGAACATTCTTTTCTTCTTCTCTCGCCTTCTTTCTCTCCTCTCTTCTGCCCCTCCGTCTCTAATTACACCTTGTCCAGTAGAGATCGTTGGCAGTAGAGGAGTCGGCGCGGGGTACCGTAACGACGGAAAAACAGCAAGGCTGCCAACGTTGCGATCACACACACTACCAGAAACAGCGGCAGGACAAACGCCGCTGCTCCGCTGCCGCTGTCCGTCTCAATAACTTTCACATCGATTTCCTCCTCCCTCACTGTCTCCCTCTCTGTCTCCCTCTCTGTCTCCCTCTCTGTCTCCCTCTCTCTGTCCCTCTCTCTGTCTCTAGTTCTGTCTCTGTCCTCCCGCTCCCTCTCTCTCTCCCGTTCCCTCTCTCTCTCTCTCTCCCGTTCCCTCTCCCTCTCTCTCTCCCTCTCTCTCTCCCTTTCCTTCTCCCTTTCCTTGTCCTTGTCATGTCCACCCTTTCCCCCGTCTGTCTTGGGGTCTTCGTTGGGGCAGCCCATCCAGTCACGAAGGGCTGATTTTGGATATCCAGGCTCCACCCGCATCACCTGGTTGTTGAACTTCCAGTACTTGTTGGCTTTGTAGAAGTAGGTGTACGCTGAAGGGTGGAAGAAAAACATGTAAGAAACGTCAGTTTTCAAAAAAAACAACTTGTACTAATTAGTATCCGGTCACAGTAGGATATGATGAGTAATCTAGATAATCGGACACATGGCACCCTTACTTTGATCTTTGCTCATGAAGGCTGCCTTGATGTTGTCAGGGACACCTTGCCACACACTGATCGGTTTTGGATAGCCTTCGTCGACTGCGCGGGATGCTTCATTGAAACGGTAATAACTAAACGGGAAACGAGAGGAGAAATGAAGAAAAAAAGAACAGAAACGGTACGACAATCATTCAGTCGGACTTAGAAACTGTCCTCCTAAACTACACTTTGCACATGAGCAGCTGTGTATTGACTTTGGCTCTTCCTTCAATCATACTTGACTTGGACTTTACTCATTAAAACTGACAGCGGACTCCAAAAGTCCTCCAAGCCACAGATTTACAGCTTCGCTTTGTAATGCCCTTAAAGACTCAAAAGCTTTTTTCACGCAGACTTGACACCTGACTTGCGTGACTCATCACCTGATATGCACCCGTCCTTTGTTCCAAGTAGTTTGACGCTTGTCCTAGAGTCTGTCTCAGAGACCAAATACTCAACTCGCTTGGATTTGTCTTAAATGATTCGAGATCAGACTTCGATTTGGGTTTAATTTTTGGTTTAAGACTTGTTTTGACTAGCTCGAGAATCATTTTAAACGCTACCTTCTCCTGAAAGGAATTGAACTTCCCACAGATTACTTAAGCCTTGAGTGTTCTGAGGATTTGGAACTTGACCTTATACTTGACAGACTTGACTTTTATGGGCCTGCAGGACTTGAAGGAGGAGACTTGTGTTGAGGTTTAACTTGTGTAGGATGACTTGAGTTGAGACTCGAATTGAACTTTCTTACTGTTTCTAACTGTTCTTACAGACCTGAACTAACTTTTCTTGCTCTCAAACATAAAAACCGCACAGCTACAAACAGTGTCGTCTCTGCCACTCGAGTGCCGTGAACTCTCCGAGAGTCCAAAAGAGTAGCAACAGGTCTTAGGAAAAGTGCAGTAATGTAGGTGGCTATATTCACTTTATAATCACTAATTGCCACGTGTCATCCACTTTTCATACCCACTGCTGTAGTAAACATGGAAAAGCTTAGCAAGCATAACAGTTCCCTGTAGGTGAATTCTCATGTTTAAATGAGAGGCAGTTTGTATTTGATGGTACGTGTTCGAGTTTACATGTTTTAACCTCATATGGGCAACATCTAAACATATCTTTTACTGGCGGTGACGCCAGGGGATTTTCCTTGAAATCACCTCGTTTTTAAACTTAGCACAGTTCCGCTTTGGCATATGATAAACACCCACACACACACACACACACACACACACAAAATGGATGATGACTAACTTGTTTCCTCTGAAGAAATATGTCTGTCCACTGGGGGTGTAGTAGAGAGCTGCGTCTATCCGATCTTTGGGAAGCCCAGTGCCCATTTCTTTAAGAGTCCTGGGGAAACCAGAGTCCAGGTTCGATTCAGTGAACACCCAGTACCTGTCCCCTGTGGAGAGATAAAAGATGTCAGATGGGTTTTTTTTTCTTTAATAATAATACTAAAACAATTTGTTTGCCAATATAGTGAAGCAAGACTCACCTTTAAAGAAAGCAAATTTCCCATCTTCCCTTTCAAAAGCAGCATTAATATGAGTGGGCAACCCCCTCCAAAACTGACCAATTGGCATTGGGTATCCATCCAACACATGGTTATTACGCACCCGCCAGAACCACTTATCCTGAAAGGAAAAAAAAAAAAATTACTAACAGCCTGCTAGACATATTACATCTAAATGGTCCAAATGTTCCCAAGCAGCTGTTTCACCTTGAACACAAACATTTCTCCCCTGAGGATGCCGATGGTGTCAAAGTGTCCGTCACAGATGTTGGGGCCAAAGCGAGGCTTGTCTGGTGAATACGGGGGATCGTGGGGGTTGTAAGGTGGCTGCGGTGTTACAGGTGGGGGCTGAGGACCTGATCCTGACCCTTTGTGAGTAAAGACATCAAACAATTCTTTAGAAGAGCAAACCTTAACTTTATAGCAAGGAAGTAATCGTTGTAGCTAGGGTTTTAGCCATCTTTGGGAAGCTGTTACTCATGCAGCAATTTACTGTGTAATACTTCAGTTTACTCTTTCCACTCCAAACACTTGGTAGTGACTAATGTTATGTAGAATTATAATGACTGAACACACCATAAAGCTGCTGGATGCCTCTGCGGTCATCGTCTGGAAGTTGGAAGTTCTCAGTGTCCATCCACTGGTAGAAGGGAGCCATGATGGCTGAGGGATCGTTAGAGTGCTCGAGACCCATAGCATGACCAAGTTCATGCACCGCAACGAGGAAAATGTCATTCCCTGAAACACCGTCCACAACAAAGCGCCCTTTAATTACTTTGCGTTAGACATAAAACGGGAGGATTTTGAGACAGAGTCCGACAGGAGAATGAGGAACAAGTGCTGTTTCCTTATTTTAAATGACTCAGAAGCACACAAGTAGTTAAAAATAAAATCATCTGCCTCTCATGTGAGGATGTGTTAGACTCGAGGAGCTGGCGCTGCAGTTTGTGCATCTGCTGCATTTCCACACAGGTAGTCGCTGCCTCGAGTGTACTGGCACGAGCCCGGGCCTGTTGAGGCCCAGGATTTGCTTTTGACAGCAAAACAGAGTCAGAAGTCACTCCCAACATTTAAGCTTTTCTTGTGTCGGGTTTTTGGGGGATTTAGTGAAGAAAAAAAAAAAAAAATCCATTAAAATTTCAGTTTCAACACGAAGCCTCACCTGTCAGGTCCTGGTTTCCGACTGTCCACGGCTCAGCCGCGTCAAAGTGGGTGTCTCCACCGATGCCGGCGCTGGGAAAATAGGCGTGTGCCAGGAATCCCCCCTCGCCATCAAATGGGCTGCTGTCGCCATGGAAACCCTCAGCAAAGAATATCATGATGTCGGCAAACTCCTCCACCTTGTCCCGTATGTAGCTGTAGGGAATTTCCCGGAAACGAAGCGGGGTGACGCTCTCCCACACCTTGAAGGCCTTCCTGATGGCCTCGTGGGTCTCATACTCGCCCACCTTCGGGGTGTAGTTCTGTATACTAAACAGCGTGTTAAAAAGGCGAGACAGACAGTTAATTCCTTTTTACAGACACATAATTGTGGGTTGCTCAGTATTTATTTCACGGCTCTCACTTACGAGAAAGTGATTTCTGTCTTGGGCCACTTCAGGCCCTGGATGGCGTACCGCTTCCTCCTCAAGTTGCTCTTGAGCTCGGCACCAAACTTATCAGGGACGCCACAGCGTGGTCGCTTCATGGCCCTGCCAGACAGTAGACACACTCCGCTCATGACAAAGTAAGCTTTAATCTGTTTGAGCTTAGCTGCACTTTCACTAAACACAGAAAAAAACACCTGTTTGATACTCACTCGACTGTGTTCGTGTCAAAGGTACCAGTGACGGTGAGGCCATAGAACCTCTGCATGGCAGCGATGGCAGAGGAGATGGACTTCGGGGAGCGGAGGGCATGGGTCCTCAAGTCCCCTGGGGGAAGGTAGCCATACTGTTGTAGCCATGACTGCAGTGCAAAACAGGAGGGAGAAAAAAAAAAAGGAAACTTGATGAGAAGTGTTGCAAAATATAGCATGGAAATTCCACTTTTGGTACACACACAAAAATTAAAAACAGACACAAAAACACTTCACATGTCACCTGATTTTTCAGTTACCGGGAATATGAGAACAGGATGTTTTCCTGCGATTGCAGTGAAAACACATTCCACGCCGACGGCAAGAATAAGCGTCTTAAATAACTTCTCTCTGTGTTTTTGCATCTTGTAGCCAGAGGGAGCGACATCAGTTTCAAGCAGCTGGCGTGATTCCATTTTATGACTAAACACAAAAGCTATTCAAACATCAACACTGGACGCTCCACTGAGTGTGGACTGAAACTAGAATTGGCCCGAAGAGCCAAAAAAGGTTAAGGCAGGGATAGTTGAGGTTTCAGCCAAAACCCTGACATAGACACTGAATGAGGAAACCTCCCTCAGAGTTACAGGCTAACACCAGCGTTGCTCTGCACCCGCTTGTGTGCGGGCTGCGTCAGTTATAACTAAAGTCATCGAGTTTGTACAATTCATACATGAAAGCATTTTTTTTAAAGCATTTGGAGCCCGTATTATGATGGTCACTGAGTTCTCTGGTGCTCCAGATCCCTCGCTCTCAGCTAAACTTGACCTTATTTTCCCCTGGAAACCCATTTGCCTGCGGCGCTGGTTTGACATTTGGACCGGTGCCGGCAGCTCTGCTACGCACCTCTCCCACACAGCTTCTCTTAACCTCCTTCCCTCTCAAGCTAGAGCTGAAAAATAACACTGAGGCTATTGTGAGCGTAATGGAAACCGAGACCACTTTGATATTCTGCTGTGCGCAGTCACTTTGCGAGCTTGTCGTGCGCATTCAGGATGTTTCACGGTTGGGATCTACTGATGACAGCTATCTAGTTTGGCAGAATTTGATTTGACTTTGCAGCTCAGCGGGATCTGTTATTTAATCTGGATTTTAAAAATATGGGCGTAGTAGGTGTGTGTGTGTGTGTGTGTGTGTGTGTGTGTGCGGAGACACAGATTGGGAAAGAGAAGAGAAAAAGATAGGGAGTGTCCCAGGGTGAGACTCAGGCCTTGGGCAACCTCAGTCGAGGTCTCCAGTCAAGCAGTAAAGTCAGTCAGTAATTTAACTGGGAATTTCTTCCCAGTCGCATCCAAACCTCAAAGTCAAACTCTTCCCCCCACGTTCATGTCTCTGTCTTCGCCTCTCCACTCCACCCCTTCTCCTCTGCCTCATCCCTCTCTTATGGAAAACCCACAGACTTGAGGGTAAATACTCATGAACAACCACACCCTGAGCCACTCGATTATTGTTGTTAATGCCTATCTGCTGCTAATGGTTGTTAAACACATTTAAGGCGAAACAAATCAGCTCCCTTAATTCAGCATTTTCCACTGAAAATGTAAAGCAAGTGAATGTGCTGACATGGTCATCTGACTAGGTCAGCCTGTCACAGCTGTATCAAAGCCCCTCTGATGCTCCCTCGGCTTGGCTTCGTTTGGCCCTGAGCTGAATGGCAGCTTTGGAGGCCCTTGAAAGTCTAATCTCTCCCTCTCTGTCTGTCCTAGGGAGACACGGAGGTCTAAGTGTTTAGACTTTACTCCTGAATGAGCCCTTTCTGGTTTTGACTCACTCGTGGAGCTACAGTGGACACATAAAGACTCACTGTTACAGCACAGCCACACGAGCGGGGAAAAAAAAGAGGAGCACGACGAAGGAAAGATGAAGGTTAGCTGGATTTAGAGGTTGTAATTAACAGTCATAATGAAACTCCTGCACTTTGCTCGGATAAACAAATAAAGCTTTTGCTTGTCCCGGAGTCAAATGCAACCATTACAACCATTAGCACCCCAGAACTGGATAATTTACTGCAAATATAGGAGATTTTAAGGCCTGATTTGAGCTTGAAACCTAATTCTTCTAGTTCACACATTCCCTGTTTTCTTTTCTACAAAAGGCCTAATTTTGTCCTCGGCTCAGTCAAAAGGCTGCTGTTGAATGACACTGAACACTTGTTTTAACTTTAAGGCTCCCCACGCCTCATTCATGGGTCCCACAGGTGACTCTGACAAAGTCTTATTCACCGCCGCACCAGTCTACTTTTGTCCACGCTAAGTGCAGTAACTACAGCAGGAAGAGGAAGCGGTCAGTATTTACAGTAGCATAAGAGATGACAGCCCAAACTGATACAGTCTTTTGATGTACAGCAGTGCTTTCCAGCTGTTTTTTTCTTGTTTTTGTCATAATTTCAAAGCTAGCTGAGATCATATGTTAACTGTTTAAACTCCTCTACTTGCTAACTAACTGTTTTGAATTATAGATCGCTGGCAAGGAGGTGCAACAGCTGGTTTAGTGTTAGGTTGCACTTTTTAATTGGCTACAATTTGACTGATGAGAAACCCTTTAGCATTTGTGTTAAACGCATTCATCACTCCCTGATATTTACCAGCGCGCAGACTTTAAAAAGTACGGAGCCAAAGAACTTTGCCAGTCCGGGACTTTGATTTAAAGATCACTCGTGTGGCGCGACTGACTTTATTGTTTAATGGAAGAGCGACAAGAATCAAACAATGTTTGCTATGGATGTTTCTAGGCAGTGCGCTCATTTTGCATAGGATGAGGAAAGGAGGAGAAGAAGAAGCCGTAGCGAGTCAGTTGTTCCGTTTGGTGAAGGCCAGTGGAAAGAAACTCTGGTCAACAGCGATGGGAGTCCAGCTGAGGTATGCTGAGTATACAGCGCGCGCACAAAGAGCGAGTGATCTAGTCATTACATATCCACTCACTCTGTCCAGAAAGCTGCAGTATGCTGTCACATGTCTCAAATGTATGAAATTATGACTCCCACTTCACTTGCAACAGCAGGTTATGGCTCTTCAGTGTGTGTATGTGTGTCAGGGAGTTTATTGTGGGTTGAATTACTTCAACACCTTATTAACTTTTTCTCTTTTTTTCCCCCCACTGCATCAACATTTGCCTGATGCTTACGCTATTGCTTCAGGACGGCATTTACAACCTCTCTGACCCCTCCGGCCAACAGCTCCTGAGCGCACATGCAGAAACCTCTCTCAGTTGTGTGTAATCCCCCAGCTGTTGTCTATTAAAAAACAACCTCCCTCCGGCCAACACCAGTAAGACCCGATGACACAAGAGTGGAAAAATTCATCTCTGCCAGTGTCATTTGAGGAGTCAGTCAATCCCAAGCAAAATTCGATGGCAGAGTTTCGCCTAAAAAAAAAAAATTGGCCTGTTTCTTTTATGAACAGGAAATGAGGCAATGACTTTTACCTTATTTTCAGTTTACACCTTTCCTCAAGGAAACTGCCCGAAGGCCACCCACTGCTGATTATAACAATGGATTGCTGGGAAAATTACGGACTATTCCTTCCTTCCTTTCTTCCTTCCTCTAAATGACTAACAAGACTAGTCCAGGATGGGACTAGTGTAAAGTTACCCGTTCAATTCTTTTGGGAACAGAACATACAGTATACTCACACAGGATGTGTGTGTGTGTGTGTGACAATTATAATCTACATCTTGTCTTATTCAGTCGGATAATTGCCTCATTTTCCGTCTTTTCTGAAAGGACTGCATCACTCCCACCTCCACAATAGCCCCCTTTCTGCTCTGCAACAGTCTCCCCAGTGTCCCCCCTGCCTCGCTCTCATCATCGCAATTCATGACAATTTATCATTCTTTATAGTGAATGATGACCTCAGCTTGTAGCTATTTCTGCCAAATTGTGCACAGGAAAAATGCCCTTATGGAGAAAAGATGTGTGTGTGTGTGTGTGTTATAGGCAGGTGGTTGCTGACACGCCATACTGCCCACTTTCTGTCTCCACCACACGCCACAGGAAATGACTTGTGTGCATCCACACAACCTCTATCTCACCGGAACAGACCCACTAATGAACGTGCAGCCACTCAATTTGTTTTATTCTTAATTTAAAAAAAAAAAAAAAAAACATCATCCTACACAGCAGCAGAACTGGGCACAGATGCTGCTGACTTGTGGGTTTGTGGAGGCAGCATATGAGCTCAGATAGAGCTCAGACGTCTTCAGTTGTATGAAGATCTTGGTCTTATGTATATATATAAAAAAAAAACTGCACTTTCTGACCAAAGCTAAGGACGGAAAGTCCCTGTTCCTGTGGTGCAGACATTAGGCAAGTTTAACAACCTCATTAACGTCCTCATTTCACTACAAACTGTTGATTGATGCTGCTTTTGATTAATGTAATGATAGAAAAAAAAAACTCTTTTTTTTGCATGACAAACTCATTAAAACATGGCCAACATTTCAAATAATGACGTCAGCGTTTACACCAGTAATCCCAGTTAGCCAAAAGCTCAGACTTCAGACTGCTCTAAATGCTGGGTTTCAACTGTGTTTTCTCCTCTCTGCTTTTTATGATGTAAGCGTCATGGGATATCCCAAATATGGTCATCTCAGGTACACAGCTCTGGCTGTGAGCTCAGCAGCCTCTGCTCACTTGTTATTCAAACCTTCTGTTTGGGAAAGTTAGTCAATCAGAAGAAAGCTGGCTTAATGGGACAGGCACTGTAAATGAAGCTTTCTTTCAGACAGCAGATCAACTGAGTGACAAATAAGATGAAAAAAGAATTCTTTTGAACTATTTTAAAGTTGTGCAAAGCTGCTATAGTCCAAAAATCAAATATGGAGTCAGCATTCGTATTCATATTTTGAATCGATCAGATCAAATGACCTACTTTTTTGTTGGACTTATTTGTGGGTCATGATAGTAGCAAAGTCCCTTATTACGAGAAAACTTTGCAGCGTAATGTATTGGTTGTTAAAATGTGCAGTAACTGACTTAACCACTAACCCATCTTTATAAAGAAAAAAAATATATATATGTAAACAAATCTTTGCCAGAATCAGAAAACATCATAACTTAGATTTACTGTTTCCCAGTGTGGGCGGAATAAAAGTTAAAATTGTTGTGAATTATGTAGGTAACACAATGTTTACATTTTACAGAGTGTGTTTTACAGTCTCTAGTCTAATGTAGGTCAATTGAGTAACTCTGCTCCATTTTCTTCCACTGGCACAGCTGGAGTTATAATAGCATCGGTCTCGGGCAGGATACAGCGATCAGAGGGAGTTTAGGCGCCAGTGTATGGCCTACCAAAAAATCTGAATTCTTTGATCTTCTGTGGAAGCAACAGACACACGCACACCCACACACACAGTATTTTTGTAATGACACTGAAGGAAGCAGGTGTGTAGGAGTATCATAACAAAGTCACTTCCTACGGCATTAACAGAACTTCCTCACTTTGCTCTGCCTATGGTATCTGAGGGCTGCTGATTCTGCAAACAGAACAGATCAAAACAGACTGGAGCTGAAAAAATAAGATCTGAACAATACAGAAGAGAAAGGAGCAGATGGAGAAAGGAGCAGATGAGAAAGGAGCAGATGGAGAAAGGAGCAGATGAGAAAGGAGCAGATGAGAAAGGAGCAGGAGCAAATCTCAGCTGCATCTTCCATGATCTATGACAGTACTCAGTGCGGGTACTGAAGAAGTTGGAAGCCTTTTAGTGCTCAATCTGTTGTGTTTTTCCACAGATGGAAAAAGGGTGAGATGCTGCAGAACCTCTTCTTTCTTCTTCTTCTTCTTCCTTTCTTTTTTTTTAACCCCCACCCCAGTGCACTGCTCAGACATAACTCAGGACAGATGTCGACAATTACATCTTTGGGAATAAAACTGTGCCCACAACTCTCAATCCCACAAAAACTGCCTCAGTCGCAGCGACCACAATACAACCTAATGCATTTCTTTTGCTCTGGCTCCGCTGCTTTTGCCCTCTCAGCATTTCTGTGTTTTCACGAGCGCTATCACCATTAAGGGCTGCTTCCTCTAACCCAGGGTCAAAGCCCATTTCCCATATCCCAGTGCCAACCACAGTCAGCTGCAGAATTTGTTATCAGGATGCAGAGTTCTAACAAATCCTGTATAGCAGCTAAAAAAAACGAGGTCCATGAAATAAAAGTTTTTGCACACAAATTTAAAAGATGAACATAATAAATAAAGTATTATAAGTATGTATCATTTACTCAGATTTGGAAACAGATCTCCTAAATTTTAGGTATATGTCACTGCCCTTTGTTTATTTGATCTTGTCTGACATTATCAACTGTTTTGCTTAATTCCTCAGTTCTGAATGTATTTATTTGTGCCTTTTGGGCATATCTATGTTCCTGTGTACATGAGGTATCATTTTATGGAGTATTCATCCATTTTTATTCTGTTATATATATATATATATATTTTTTTTTTCTAATCTACATTCACTTTTATGTGACTTTAGGCCTGCATGTTTTCCTCACCTCTGGATTCACTTGTCGCTCCGTCGCTCCCTGTGCGCTCAGCTCCCACACGACCGCCAGCAGTAGCAGCCGGACAATCGATCTCAGCTCTGGTGCCATCACTCGACTCTCAAAAAACTTAACAGAAGAAGATGTCCTCGTAAAAGTCGCGCAATTTGCTCTGTGCTTTTTGTCAGAACATTATCTGTGAAAAAAAATATCCCATGCGCGAAATCTCGGGGGTAGGCGAGATCAGCTTAGCGCAAAACGCAAAATGTAACTGTTTCCCTGTGTAACTAGTTGCCAGATTGATTTAAACCATTAGATGTAATTGTCCAGTATGTACATTCTTCTTTTGTTTCCTTGAGTTTGCAGACCTATCGGATGTTACTGGAAGCGAGGACTCTGCAAAGGGGCTCTGGAGCTGCAAGCGGTGCGTATTTTATGTCCAAATTCAGCTTGCGCTTTGCTCCCGATGTTGCAACCGACTTTGATGAAACAGTCCTCCTGTCCTCTTTTTCTTGTCGGTTAATTTTGATCCCCTCTCTACCCTCTGCAGACGTGGTAGTTGATAGTCTACTTTAGCTGGAAAGCAGAGCGACGCGAACCACCCCCCCCCCTGTCCGAACTAAGCCCGCCCTCCGGAACCAACTGGATGACCCATCGGACTTGGCAGGGTTAGAGCTAAACCTCCCCTCGGGG
>JAVDPK010002935.1:89507-101703 GCA_034780415.1 Cichlasoma orientale | reverse complement strand
ACACACACACACACACACACACACACACACACACACACACACACACACACACACACACACACACACACAAAGAAAACTCACAAAACACAATGGAAAAGTTTCACACATTAACGTTTTTCTGCCTCGCTGCACCGAAGAATCCTTCACATGTTTTGGTTTCTGTCACTTCCGCAGCTGGTCCGTCATGTTATCGTCTCCCCAGAAACATTTCTGTTATGTTTTGTGAGATTTTTTTTTCCTGCTTGTGTTTTATTCAACTTCCATTGTTTTGTGTGCTTTTGCAGCGTTTTTCTATTTGATGGTGCTTTTTTAAGTTACAGTGCATTTGACCTCTCAGAGCCACAGTATTAAGGCACGCCAAAAATGATGGCTGTGCCAGAGGAGGATGGTGCACTCTGGTGTCGCTAAAGCTGGTCATGCACCTCTCAGTTTTTGTAACATTAAGGGCAGTGAGTGTTTGAGAAAATCTCTACAGGCACACCGATAAACCATCAGGTGTGGGAGCAAAGGGCCTCTGAGGTGGAATAGAACAAAAGGAAACTGAAACTATAGGGAGCATTTTTAAATTAAAAAATGCAATTCTGTTTATTATATTCTGCTATTTTTCTCAGCAGAAACATGTATTATTTAGTGTCAAGCAGAGAAGTACGATATAAAAGGTTATGTAAAAGGTTGCTCAGCTCACATTTAGCGAGTACTGCTGAAACAGCTGAAACAGCAGTACTCTGCTTTGTTTATTCTGAAACCTGAAATTCATATCACACCTGCACTGGTTCATCATCCACTTTTACTTGTCCAGCAATCTCCATCATGTCAAGAGCAAGGTGGCAGATCGACTTTGCGTGGTGTGTGCACGGCTCTGGCAGGCCACTAACCGTCATGTACTTATCACCGACTGTTTCCACCTGTATATGAAAAAAACCCACATTTTTTATGCACCACATGAGTGATATCATGTCCACTTTTTATTTTTAAAACTTTGATTTACTTTTGCTTCATGAAGAATGATTTGTTCCCACAGTGCAACAGGGGGGGGGGGGGGTTGAATGCACTGTGCAGCCAGAAATAAACTGAAACACCCTGAGATAAACACTTAAACACTTACATCAGCTTTAAGACATTCAGCGACTCTTTAAGCCCTGTTAAAACCCCTGGACCACCTAGCCATTCAGCTTGTAGAGTAAATATTACTTTTTTTGGTGACCCAGTGCCTGAAGCCAATCCACTGGAAGAGGTCTGTTTGACTTCTTAAAGTGCATTCTTGTCTGAAAGCCTGGGGAGTAAATCTGTTGCACGAGGTCTATAAAATGGTGCAGTGCCATTGTAAAACTACACCGTGTTTAGAAGTTGGTACTACTCTGGTGAAAACCCTAAGTTAACTGATATAAATAGTCTGTAACTGACTTGAATGTGCATAATTGCGTAACATTATTCAGCCGGCCAGTGCAGAGCCGGAACTCCAGAATAGTAGCAAAAGTCCTTCCTTCCTACCCTGTTATTGACAACAAATTTACCCCAATATGCGACACTATGTGATCGTAAGGTTCCTGCTTTTGACCTTATATACATAAGGATTCTTCCGAGAGTCTGTCAAGATGTCAAAACGTGTGTAAACATCATTGAGCAGGTTGACGATCTTGATGGCTCCTTCGGCCGAGGCGTGCTTGCTGCAGAACACATTGAAACCGACAATGCCACTGAAGAGGATGGTCACGTTGTCATAGCGCTTTGCCGGCACTGGGCGTTTGTGTCGCAGCTCATTGGCAACAGACGGCGGCAGGACAGAATAGAGCAATCTGAGAAGGAGAAGAGAAATGATCACTGAGTGAGAGCAGGTTATGGTGTATTAAAGCAGTAGAGCAATGGGCTGGGGATGCCAGGCTGATGTCTGTCCTTTGGATCAGCATTTTGTTTGATCACACACCACCTTTTGGTCATTTCGCTATCCAAGCTGCTTTCAGAAAGGAGGGTGGTGTTTCTATGGTAACTGGTTAGATCATGGCTGCCTCTTAAAAGCAAAATACCTTCCATGATGCATCATAATCTCAGGATGAATAATGCATACAGATAACAAACACTAAAATCTGTACATAAAAAAAAAAATTTGCCAGCAGACAAAAAAAAAAACACATATTTAAATCTAAAATCCATCCATCCATTTTCTTCCACTTATCCAAGGCTGGGTCGCGGGGACAGCAGCCTAAGCAGAGAAGCCCAGACCCAGACCACCGCTGCCCAACGCACATTGCACCCGACCCCTACAACGCCTCCTGTGGGCGGTGGGCCTACAGGAGGACAGGCCCATGTCTCCTCTTTGGGCTGGTGGCTCCTTCGAGCTCCGTCCCAAGGACTGGCTCCAGGGTGGGGCCCCAGTAACCCTATCCCAGGTAAACTGTTCCCTTGATATCTCTTTCATAAGAGTCGTTAAAGTTGCTCTTTGTCTGGACCAGTTAACCTTAGGTGACCCTACCAGGTGGCAAAAGCCCCAGGACAACATAGCCCCTGCGATCAGTGGGACACACAAACCCCTCCACCATGATAAGGTGGCGATTCCCAGGGGAATAAATCTAAAATCGTTCATATTTTATCTTAGTTAGGTACAGGCCCAAACAGAAGTAAAAACAAAGAGTGTTGCAGCATCTGAAAAGGCAACAACAGTGCAGCAGCAGTGCTCTTAAATTTTAGAGGAGCCATGAATTCAAATCAATGTTTGGAGCCCGAGGCAGTCTGAGTCCAGAGAACGGTCAGAATAATAACACGGTAATCCAGTGGGAGAGTGCAAGTCTTTTCCTAAGAGAAGATAAACTGCTACAGCAGTCTTAATAAAGATCACGCTCCACCTTTGTGCTCATCTCCAGCTGTCACCCACTGCTGTGACAAAATACAATGACAGGCCTTTTTCTGACAGGAGCTGAAGACAAGCTTAGGTAAGCTTAGGTAAATATCAACCCCTGCTTGTCCTGCTGTCATGTAGTCTTAATGCAGTTTTATGGTACTGAGACAAGTATCTTTCTGTATCTTCAGCGGTTTGCCCTTAAAAGGGAATACTGGATAAGACTTCTCTTTATCTCTCTACACAAGACTGATAATAAATAATCTTTGCCACTAATTTTTTTCCCTAGCAAATGAATCATAACAGTGCTATTACACATTTATAGTAATGAGTTTGAACATGACTCACAACCTACAGATAATGACATGATTGTGGTATGTAATTACATCATTTAATACTTTTTTTTAAATAAATTTGAAAAAAATGAAGCAGACAGGAAACATGGAGGAAAGATAAGAGTTCACCTGCATATTCTATCCACATTATAACGGCAAAAAGCCATTTGAAATTTTGTTAAATTTACTTTGAACGTCTGTTACAATACTGTCATTATCTAAAAGCTGACGCTGAATTCAGTACTACTTTAATAAAATCTATATAAATAGTCAAACCTGTCTGTCTTTTTTTTTTCATCCTCCAAAGCCCGGAGTGTGTGCTGGAGGCGATCCGTCAAGATTTCCAGCTCTTGGGTCAGCTTGTACTCCTCGCGAAACTGTTCACCCAGCAGCACCAGGTCACGTGTAGCGTCATGTAGTGGGATGTCACTTAGGTAGAGTCCCCTCCGTGTAAGATCGTCCAAGTTCATAACACTAACCACAAAAGCAGAACAGGTTAACAAAGAGAGGACAAAAAAAATGTGAGAGTCATAAATTATGGCAGATTTTTGCAGAGTGAAACTGCTGGAAATGTTTGATTTGTGTCTTCTGAACAACTGCAGACCTGCTGTTCTTGTTCATTTCAAGAGGTGTTATAAATTATACAGGGCATAAAAAATGAGCCATGAGTAGTGAAATCACCATCCTCTTGTGAGAGCTGAGCCTACTGTAATGTCTCCATATAAATGCTGCTTTTTGTCTGGTGAGGTCAGACACTGGGCTGTGCGGATCTTCTTTGGCCAGGTTGTATCTCTTTTTTTCAGTCAGTAGCACTTAATGTCCTCTGAGGCAGCAACCTTTAGTGAAAACACTCATCCTACCATCTGCAAACTGCCTTCAATGTAAGGGGACAAGATCTTTTTAACCCTGCTAGCTCCTGCATCTAATAGTTTACTGACTGGTTACATAAGAGCTACAAAGGATAATAGAGGTCACAACAAAAGCACCAATGTAATTACCAGCTCTTTGTCTCTCGCTATCTATCTGCACATTTTCGTTTCAGAAAGGCTAACACGTTTGAGTTTTCTGGGTAATTGCTTGATAAAGTGAGTGTGTAACAACATGGAAAAATAATCTCATTTTCATTAGTGAGACTATCAGATCTGTATTACAAGTGAATCAAAAAGATCTTCTGTTGACATCTCTTCTATGTCTGATCAGCTATCGTATGTTGTTGCAATTTTACAAAAAGAGCAAAAGCAGTTGCGTAATCATGTGGATCTTTTGCCCATCTCCAGTGACGCCCTCTGGGAGGGACTGTTGACATAAAGTTAGATGACTATGAACATGGCGATGAACTATTGCCTGGTGCCTTATCCTCTTCATTTTGTGGAACTCAGTAGCAGTGGCTAACATGGATACATACACATAAATAGCTAGTCCCAATCCGTCTAACTGTGAATTCAAAATCTAAAACAAAGAAAATATCATGAAGGAAAACACAGAATTTAACAGTGCGTGGACAGACTTGTTTGCATTCAGCACCAACAATGAATTTGAATTACAAACTGAGGGTGTAGAGATTCACAGACGTGAGACTTACTAAGAGCAAAGGTCAAACAGAAGACATTAGCCGAGTGAAAACCTAATGTGTCCCATCATGCCCTTGTTTTTTTAGTAACTAATGTTTTGATGAGTTTTTGTCTTTTCAGCTGAATGTTTTTAGTTTTTAATAAGTCTGACTCTTTCTTTTTTTTGCTAGTTAAAGTGTATAAAGTAAGTAAAGTAAAATCACTTTGGACCTCATTTCGTCAGTGATACTTTAAGTGTAATTTTTGCCTCTTTAATGTTTGCATATAAGCACCACTAGTGTTGTTCTCCAACTCTCTTCGGCAGATCGAATTAACTTTGGCTTTTAGACACTCTGGGTGTTTGAAGAGACCTGATTTGTCTCTGTTCATCTGGCATTAGCATAAGCATTGGCAACTAGAGGTAGGAAGTACTAAATGCACAACGAACAACACTAATACAGGTATCACTGGAGGACTTAGAGTACCACCATTAATTCTGTAATTGACTCCTTCTGACAGCAGCTCTGATTCAGACCAATGTGAACTTTGCATCCACTTCACCTGTGTTACATTAGCAGTGTTAGATTATAGTTAGACTATATTTCCTGGCTGGATATTTATAGTTTGTCCAAGTCATATTCCAATCCCAATCATACGACTTTTTCTTATTTTGGTCTTAGTGGGAAAAATATTTTTTCCACTGATAGAAAGAAATGATACTCTGCTCTAAGCGAGGACCTTGTAATTTGGAATTTCAAGATATCGGAGCATTCTGTGGGTAAAAGTAAAATCTGTTGGGTTTTTTTGGTGTGCATATTCATTCAGGGCTTCTGCAAAGATACACCGCACTCTGGGCTTACCTGGGTGAGCAAAGAAAAAGGATGTTCTCAGCCTCTGGCAAATAAATCATCTGTCCTTTCAGTCTCAGACAGCTGATCTCCACCCCCGTCAGCTCGTCCTCATTCTCTACAGTCTCCACATTCAGCAGGCCCTCCTGTCAGGATTACATCCCTCTTATGAATATTTCATGATGCAGTGTGTTCTTCTCTAAATCTGCTTCCAAACTGGGCACCAGTTTAGCTCACTCTTTATTTTTAAATCTGTTTTTTCATTTTAAATGTTAAATCTTTCAGCCCTCGACCGTACTACATAAAATTAATTCATTTTTATGTGTGTAAAAAAAAATTCTAAACTCTTTTTTTTTATTGTCAGGTTGTACGTAGCCATCAAGATTATGCTCCAAGAGTGGCAGTCTCGTCACAATGAATCTAACCTATTTGAGCATAGCTGCTGGACCCTGCAGCTATCATTTTGTCACTTAAGAATTTACCATCCCATGAATTAACCATCCCGTGAGAAACCAAACCACAGAAATTTAAACTTTAACCAATTTTCTCTTCTTGCTCCATCTTTCTCTTGTTAGTTTTCATTTGACTTGACAATGACCTCTGTGCTCATAGAATTTGCTTCACCTTTCTGCTCAGTCTTTGCTCACTTTCTCCCACTTTTTGTCTATCCTGCAAATCAACTAAAAGCCTGTATCTAACTGTGCAAAATGACCCTCTTTGCTCCATGCATAAACTGCATTATAAAACAGTTTAGTAATGATAAAAAGAAAGTACACCCTTTGTAAATTATAAGGCTTTACATATCAGCACATAGTAAAAAAAATTATCAGGTCTTCAAATTGGGTAAATGCAATCTCAGATGAACAACAAGACATGACATATTATACCATGTCTTTATGTATTTCACAAAAAGAAAAAAATCACATGCAGTGGGTGAAAAACAAGAACACCCCATGTAGTTTTCTGTGGGATGTTATCCATCTCTCACATTGGTTTGGAGGAATTTTGGCCCACTCTACAGAATTGCTTCAGTTCATTGATGTGTGCAGGCATTTGTTTATGCACAGCTCTCTTAAGGTCCTGCAGCAGCATTTGAATCAGGTTGAGGTCTGGACTTTGACCAGGCCATTGGAACCCTCTAATTCTTTTGCTTTTCAGCCGTTCTGTTGTAGATTTGTTGCTGTGCTTGGGATCATTGTCCTGTTGCATGACCCTGTTTAGGCCAAGCTTTAGCTGTTGGACAGATGGTCTCACATTTGACTCTATAATACTTTGGTGTACAGAGAAATTCATGGTCGACTCAGTGGCTACAAGGTGCCAGGTCCTGTGGCTACAAAACAAGCCCAAATCATCAGCCCTCCACTTGACAGTTAGTACGAGGTGTTTGTGCTGATATGCTGTTGTGATTGTTCAGTCTTTTTCTAATTGTGCTGTCATGAACTTTAACATTTAACATGCAAACTGAGGCATGCCCCTGGATGATGCTTACCCACTTAATTCCTATGGAAGCAGCAATAGTGTACTTAGTTTTTCCTGCTTCTGTATTTTGGCTTAATTTTTGTTAAATAAATAATTCATGTAATATGTCAGGTGATGTTGTTCATCTGAAGCTGGATTTACCAAATTTTAAGACTTGCTAAGGACCTGATTATTTTAATTATGTTCAGATATGTAAACCCTGCATGGCAACAATTTCCTTCTCATTTATTTTTTTTTCAATGAGCTCCACAGAGTCGAATTTTACAGCTTCTAAAAATATCAGTGAGCTTATGAATATTAACACACTGTAAACACATTATTTCAAACCACAATTTAATTAATTAAATTTGGTGTATTTTAGTGATACATGAAATGTGATTAGCCAATAGTACTGTCATAAATCCAGTGTTGTGTAGCATACATACCTTGCTACGCAGAACAAAGACAGTGTTGATGTGGGAAAGGATGCCGTGAAAGCTGAAGTCAATGTGAGGACGTACCAAAGAAAACACAGAAGGAAGGATACAGGTGCCCGGCTGGAGCTATATGAGAGAAACATCCATGTATTTTAATTACGTGGAGTTTAATTATATTAATCGACGGCATTCTTATAACTGAATATGAATGCAGACCTGTGGCAGGACTCGGTAAATGGCGTTCCCGCACTGTGTGAGCATCAGGTCCTTATCAAACATGAGGTGGAATGGGAAGGCCTTGCAAAATGTGTATGGGCTGATTCGAGTCTCCTGTGTGCCGTTCTCCTCAAAGCCATCGAGATCTTCGTAGAACGCCTCCTCCTCCGACTCCTTCTCCTCAATCAGGAATTTGATGTGGTCACACTCCTCACTTTTCGGCTGGATCATCTGCAGCACATGAAGTTAATCAACTGACAGAATATCGACGATATTGGTGCAAGACTAGGTTTGCTGCACATTATTAAAGCATTGAGACGGCCTTAACGAAATATTTGAACCTTAACGTTGCAATTTTCATGTCATTAATATTACACCAATGATAACAATGTTAATTTCACGTCTATTATATAGAATTAGAAAGGTAATGATGCCAGCGTTCTGTGGGTTTATGGGCATAAGGCATGCTGACGTCAACCTGGTGTCTCTGCACCCTGTTGCCACAGCAACACTGGCTAATATTTCCAGAAACTGTGTGTCACGTTTGGAGCGTCTGCCATTTTCTATTCTTTCATTACAGAATTGCTGAAAGATATTATCCTGTCTGTACAATGTGATTAAGTTTGGGAGAAAATGTCACCGACTGAATGAAGAGGAAAAACTGGATCTAAACACAGCAGATGTCTGAGGAGAATAACATGCTGCAGGGATTGGTACAGATTAAGGCTGAGGTTTTGGGTGGCATACCAAAAGGAAAATACATTTTGGTACCAGTTGTTATAAATTTTAATTTGACATTATTCAGATTGGCCGAGTTAAGTAAAAGTTTTAAATAACGTGGCTCATTCCTCGATTCACTGAAAAAGTCAAAAGCCATTTTAGGTTCAGCCACAGTGAGAGGAAAGTTATTTTTAAAAAAAAGGAAAGAGGAGCAAGAATAAAACTCCTTGAAAGATTCCCACCGTCTCTATGCTAGAGACTCTATATCTTAGATCTAAAAATATCCTCTGACTCACAGACATTATCCAAAAACTCACTACTCAACTGCAGCTGTCACAGCGTTCCCATTTGGGTATTTGAGAAGTTTCTGTTGTTTAATCTTCATGTTACAACCTCTTCAGTTATATTCTGTGACACAGACTTACACATTCTGACACAAGGGCTCCTTTGAATATTGTACCATAAATTAGAGGGGAGCAAGCAGAAGTCATATCCATTCATTAGCAGCGACAGAGTGAGCCAAAGAGCCGTGGGATTCACGGTGTACAAAAAGGTAACAAAAACAAGGCAGACCTTCATCTCTATCTCTGTTCCGTGGATTTGCTGAGCGACAGTTTTAATGATGCCAATCACAATGTCTTGCAGGCCTTCTCTCTCTGAGTAATAGTGAAGGATCAGGTTGTTTCCTTTCTCTGCATCGGTGCAGCGAAACGAAGGAGCCCTCATCCCGGGATAAATGGTGCCCAGGTGATCGTGGAGAGCATCCAAATTCTGAAAATTGAAATAAAAGAAGAAATATGCGAGAACCAGTTGTAGCACAAATAGCAGTTGGATATGGTGTAACACTTTTTTCTTTTTTTTAAAGAGGTTTTATATTGTACAAATGGAAAAAGTACAAAATTTGAAGAAAAAAAAAGTTCATCATGAAACCTCATCAGACCACATGTGACAGCAGTAATGTGATCACTACTAAAAAGAAAACTGTTACACATGTACACCTGCAGAAAGAAGCTTCCCTCCCCAGATGACAGTTTGCGTCTGCCTTTGAAATGCTGCTCCTCCTCTACTTGTTTTTTTGGAAAATACAGACTGCGGGCCTCATGCAAGAACCAGCTGTACAAACATGTCCTACAAGCTATGAAGGGATAGTCTTGTTTCTTCTTGGGGTGAAAATAGGCTTCAGAGTCTGACCCCATCTGAATGAATACGATTAAAAAATCCTAACAAACTTAATGCAAAATGAAGGGCATATATCATAATCATCCTAGCACACCAGTTTACTGAGAAGTATTACTATTAGCATATTTTGTCACAGCAGATTATACATTTTAGGAATTTCTGAACGCAGGATGGAAAGCTTGTTGATGATGTCCTCTGTTGTACACAGCAGTGTCACCCTTCCTACTGCAATAAACTGAAATCTATTATCTCAGCGATTTTTTTTCTTCCTTGACCATTTTGCATGTGGACTGCTTCCTTTTTAGTATCTTAACTTCATATAGCTTAAACTAGCCTTTGCATTTTCTAGATCTTTTCAGGCCTTTAAAAGGAATACTGGCATTGCTGATTTCATATAACAGAATGCAGCTGCACAGTATGAAATTCTTCTTATTACGATACAGTACTGTGCAAAACACTTGAGCCACCCTTCATTTTTTGATATTTTGCTTCCAGGAAGCCAGACTTCTTGTATTTTTTTAAAGTGCTCTCAAGCAGTAGTTCTCCAGGCTTTCCAAAGGTCTTTCAAAGTTTTTCTTTGGACATTGGCTGCTTTTTCACTGATTTTCAGTCCAGTCCTCGTACCTGACATTTTCAGAGGAACAGTTTTTTTGTTCGTTAAGTCACTTAACACTGACCTATGAATCATTCAATCATGAAAAGGCATCAAACTCAAGCGATGAATAAGTGTTGTCTACACACAACTTAGCAAAGAACCAGTTTCAGAGTCTATGATTAGCCTCTTTGTTGCTGGCCTGTCATGAAAACATAATTTGTTCCCATTTCTTTTGTTGAATCAGCAAAAAACACCAAAGATAACACAGTTTGACATCCATAAAATATATTTTTAACACCATCAAGGATTTCCAAGGAGCTCTTAGCTGAAAACTTGACATATCTAAAAAATAAAAAAAAAACTGAAAAAGTGGAGGACAAAAGAAGAAATGGCAGGCCTAAGAACTATCTACAGTAGATGAACATTGTCTGAAATTCATGTCCTTAAGAGATGGGAAAGAATCCAGAAAAGACCTGTCAGAGGACCTGAGAGATGCTGATCCATCTACTCTGAAGTGTCACTGGAAGGGTGGCTGTTAAGAAGCCGTTGTTAAGGAAGGGAAACAGGGAGAAAAGGCCGAGGTATGCTAAATTACACACGGGCTGGACTTAAATCACTGCCAATAGGTCTTATGCAGTGAGTGTCTACACCTATCTGTTAAACATGGTGGATGCTGTGACATGGAACAAAAGGCATCCAACTTTCAAAGAGCTTTGGAATGTCCTTCAAGAAGAACAATTCCTGAAGACTACTTTTATAACAAAGCTTGTCTAAGAGATGAATTCATGCTGTATTCCCATTTATGTTTGCACATGTTAAAAAAAAACGCTGCACCTATGTCCCATTTATCTAGCAAAATATAAAGAACTGAGGGCTGTCTCAAGACTTTTGCACAGTGCTGTGCTACAAGCGTTTGCTAATTGTTTTGAGCCCTTTAAGCTGAATCCTGGCTCTGCTTACGTTTGCTGATTCCTGGCAGCAGAATGCAGCTGCACAATGTGAAATTCTTCTTTTTATTAGCTTTATTTTTGAAACTTTCCAGCAAACAAAGCTGATCAGGTATATGGTAACTGTAACGGTACCAATTATAGTCATGATTAAATCTCACAAACACACACCGCCTGGACAAGTGGTATTTATCAGCATGACATGAGCGATTTAAGACAAATGAGCATTCTTACATAACACCCACAGCTGATTTATGTGGTGTAACATACCCAATTTAACTTCAAAAAAACAATATATCACAACATAACGTTTTTATTGTTCCCAGTAAATTCTCTTGTCTTTCATACTCTACACCCACAGCGTGTAACTCTGGCTTTCCACTAAAAAGCCTCAAATCTCCAGCCTAAGAACCCTGACGATAAAGCTCCACCCAAGTCATAGAAAATATGATACAAATGTTTTCACAGGCTAAAAACTCAGTATGATGAATAAACCCAATTAGCATGACCTCCTGAAAGCAAAGAAGAAAGACTCTACCTGCAGGAATTCACGAACATTTGAACCCAGCACGCGCAAGATGGTGTCATATCCTGACTCCTGGCAAAATTCAAAAAACATCTTGCCAAACATCTGCAAGATCTCTCCTGCATCAACTTCTGCAATACAAAAATAAAGCTTATTAAAATTGGCGTCAATGTGTGCTAAAACTTCATTTGTATTCTACATCAAAGGAAATGCTTTTATATCCAGGGATTTAAAAGCATACTGCCACTTACTGAGAACTTTGCTTGCAGCCGCAACAAGATCATATGTTTTGGCATCCTCATATATGATTCTAACAAGGAACTGGCCCTCAATATCAAGCTGAGCCTCCCTCCTGAAAACAAAGGGAAGCTGTTACTCACAAGCTACAGAAAATGTCACAGCAGAAGTAAACAGTCTCGGAGGCAACTTGTTCAGAGTTGCCTTTTTGCAATTGCTTTTCTGTTTATATGAGCAAGTCAAGTGCAACTGTTGCGTCTTTCTTCTTGATATCTATATATATATATATATATATATATATATATATATATATAT
>JAVDPK010002935.1:66223-89119 GCA_034780415.1 Cichlasoma orientale | reverse complement strand
TGTGTGTGTGTGTGTGTGTGTGTGTGTGTGTGTGTGTGTGTGTGTGTGTGTGTGTGTGTGTGTGTGTGTTTTGTGGTGGCTGGAAAATGACCACTTTGAAAACATTTACACAAGGCAGCTGCTGCTCACAGGGTCATGCACAGGGCAGTTAAGACTACAGATGAAAAATAAACTTCACTTTAGCCAAATATTTCAACATGCTGAAAAAATGGCCATTATTCTGGTGAGAGGAATCTGTAAGACTAAACCTAAAGTTTTATAGAGCTCCCAACCAAGAGGGCGCTTTAAATGACTGCCGATATTGTGTAAAAGACTTGAAGGCTGCATATTCAGGATTTTATTTTGTTAATAGGATTTTTGCAACTGGTGTGTATTTACATTATACGTTGCTGTATGTAAATAAACAAAGGATTTATTAGTTTTGCTGTTGTATCTTTGGCAATCTGTTCCATGTTAAGAGGCAAAAGCCTGGAAGTCCACCTCTGTCAAAAATGAGATAGTGATATTAAGTGAAAGCTCTCAGTGCATAGTATCTGATAACACTTTCACTTCAAACCTGCTAAATCAGACACTGATCCTCTTACAATACACAGTTTGTTGGCAGAAATCTCTAAACACCACTTTCATTTGTCAGCAAAAGCCCCTGTGTTCACAGCAGCACTATTCAGATTGTTGTGTTCAAACAAGTTGAGTCCCATTTACTAGTTTGTTTGCACTGTTTTCATAATGTAATGCTGTTTGCCAACTTCATTCACTACTTTGTATCTTCACTTCCTTGACATGACAACAGTACACTCTTTTATAGTCATTTATCTTTTGATACATAATTTTTATATAAATTTTATATTTGTCTTTATTTATTTTGAGTGTATGGTGTTCTTTATTGTTTATTCTGCTATTGTTTAGCAATAAAGTTTGCTGTCATTTTCATAACGAATTCTGCTTTCATCTTTTGTAATGTTTCCAGTTGCATCTTTAGTGATTTTGCAACTGTTTCCTATGTTTTGTGTAAAGAGGTGGACGTGGACAACCACACACACACACATACATACACACACACACACACATTGCAGATTTGCAGCAAAAGACAGTCGCATTTGTTAAAAATTCATGAACTGACTTAAGGTACATTCTGGAAAATAAGAGATTCCATTCAGTGACTGATAACCTTTTAATTGTAATTAAAGTGAACTTCCTAAAGCTGAATATAAGAACCTGTTAAAAAATAAAAATAAAAAATAAAAAATAAACACGTTTATTTAAAACAAAAAAAAGGCGCATGGATTTAAAAAAAAAATTTTTTTCTTTTAACATCTGAACTCGTGTTACCTAATTTGGTGAAGAATTATTCATTGGTAAAGAATTAGTCAAGAATTATTTAAGAATTCAGCTATTTAAAACCCCACTAATAAAGTGGGTAATCTTAAAAAAAAAACAAAAAAAAAAACAGTAAATATAATAACCAGTACCCCAGATCCAACTCAACTGGTTACATGAAAAAAGTAACATTTAAAGATTTATTTTAGACATTTTACACATATAGGTAATAATTAGATAACATAATCAAAAACTGATAAATACCATACTGATAAATAATTAGCACTTTAATTTAGCTGATTTTGATGATGCCTGTTGCATATAAGTAATGTATGTGCTATGCATAGCTATGCATATTTTTTACACAAGCAAGATTTCGAATGCAGAATAAGTTTTTGTATCTTATGTCGTGTATTGCATTTTTTCTGTGACAAAAGCATCTCAACGGGTTATTGGATCAGACAAATGCTTTCTGCCCTGTGCTGCACAATTATTGCTGGTATTTACTTGTTACAACTAAAACTGCAGTGTGGAATAATTTGAAATAGGTTTACCCACTTTTGGTGTGAGTCTGCATGAACCTACAGAGGATGGAGGTTAATCACTGTAAAAGGAAAATGTCTATTCCTGCTGCTAACACTCAGACAGTGTGTGCTGCTGGCTGTACAGTATACAGTAGGCCTGGCCTGTGTCCTTGCTGTGACTTGAGTTGCCACAGTGTAACCTTTGATACCAACATGGCTGAATAGTAAACACATCCTGAAACTCACTTGATGTCTTCCCACACTTCCGGACCGTAATTCCTCAAAACGAGGAGCTCCAGGGCGTGATTCACAAAACCATACTGTAAACGTACAGAAAACACGAGCAACGTGAGCAACGTGAGTAACATTTAATGGAACCAAAGCAATTTTCCTCAAACGTGTATATGTATAAATATAACTATGGCTGTTATGTTAAATATGCTTAAACATTTATTGAGCTTTTATGTGCAGGCATATTCTGTCCACCTGTTAATATGACACTTTAATATAAGGGATATCAGGGCTATTATTGTATACCGCTATATAGCGGTATCCCAACAGGAAATGACAGCCGCAAATACACTGTGTCGAAAAGAAACTGTTTATTTCATTAGCGTTCAAACATTATCGGAAATATTAATGTTCAGTACTTACCATGATGGCCGCTGCTTCTCTTTTTCTTTATTTCTAAGCAAAATCAGTAGAATCCGGCAAAATCTTCATCGTTTGGTACAGATGCTGAGTGTCTCTGCGTCCAGCTCCCCGTTTTTCAGTCAGCGTGTTACTGACAGCCGGACTGTCCAATGGCAGATGTGAGATGGTATTACGTAAGCAAACTCTGACTAATGGCAACGAGGCTGCTGTCGCCCAAGTGATGCTGGTCAACCTGCACTCTCCGCACATAGTTTCTGCTAAGAGCGTCCAGCCGTAATGTTCAAGTAATATTATTCTGGCAAACATATTGACAGTTTATCAATAAAATAAACCTAAAATAAACCTAAAACCTATATAGCATATCAGGTTTTATTATTGATGTTAGTGGATAAAGTACCCAGATAATGCACTTAAACTGTAAAGCAAATACCACTAATATAAAACAGGCCTACATTTTTTTCAAAGTAAAGGTCGTTTATTTTTTATTTTTGTTCTAAAAATATGCTGAAAGTAAAGTAATACTAATAAAGTTTTGCCTACTACAGAACTATTTTCTAATATCTTATCCTGCGTGCATCGTCCATCAGGGTTGTGTTCATTCCTTCTGCATCTACACAGTACACACACATCCAGATTCATTTCTTCATGTACAAAAAGGGCTTATTTTGAAAATCATAATTGCTCTCTAAACAGCATTCTAATGATGTAGCTGGTCAAAGGGAGTTTAAAAACTTGTGACTAGACTGTTAAATCATTGGAAATTCATTAATTTCATTAAGTTGTGATGTACCAATTTATCAGTCCAACACTGAAACTAGCATTGGTTGATGTTTATTTATTTCTGTCCCATTAATGTAGCCCTTCTATCCAGTTTGATCAATAATACAACTTTTAAAGACAGTGTGATAAAGGACTGAAATACTTTAATGCAGTTATTTATTATAATGATTTCTTTGCTTGCACAAGAGGGATTAATGACAACAAAAACAACAACAACAAAAGAAAAACACAGGTATCAGCATTAGCTATCAGACTTCTTATTTGAAACATCTGCATCAGCCAAGAAATTCACAATTCCTACATTTTAATGAGCATGTAAGAATAAGAATAATGAGAAATATTCATATTTAGGAAATTCATATGTTTTTCCAACAATCTCTGAATTAACCAGTGGAAAGCTATCATATAATTGTACTGTAGTAAAAAGTAAAATATTTTCTTCTGAAACTGAAAACACAGTAAAATACAAGTGCCTAAAATTATACTGAAAAGAAGTAGCTGAGAAAAGGCCCGTAGTTACTTTTTAATGCATATACTGCACCATATATGTGTCAATAGCTTTAATTTGACAGTTATTTATATAATGCAATGTGCTACAGTCATTCACTTAAATCTGTCAATGTCCATATTTATTGCACTTTGATTACATTACAATAATGATTAAAGCACAATCATTATGAGTGACATTCATTGTACTCTTGCTGTGTCATATTCCCTCTGTGGGAAATCAGTCCTGTGAAATACATGTAATAAATATAGTATAAATGTGTAGCGTGGAAAAGATTTTTAAAAAATGCACATACATTACTTATATTAGGACATTTGGATTTATGAATGCATTATGTCACATAACACACATCGAAAACAATGCATCTGTTTTTTGTTTTTGTTTTTTTTGTCTGATTCTGAAAGAAATTATTATAATATATAATATATAATAATAATAATAATAAAAAATATTAAAATAACTAAAACCATTTGTTGGAAACTAACATGTGATCCTGCCTCTAGAGCTTGCATAAGGCACCTGAATCTGCTCTGCATTGCTTTGTTTGTTCAGAGGTTTAATCCTAAATCGTGAAATAACAAATTTTTCCTTTAGCGTTTGAAAATTTTATGTTATGAAAAAAAAATCTATATTTCTTTCTGTCTTTCTTTTTATTATTTATATGTAACTCCAGGACAAGTTGCTTTAGCAGGTACCTAGTCTGGGCAGTTATGAATGCACAAGTCAGACATTTACAGATCATCATATCAAAAACCTATTTCTGTAACACAGTCACGCTATTCAAGATTACAAACTTAAATGACTCTTTTTTTCATTTTGTAAGTTTCTTGCAACAGTCTTAGAACAACAGTCTCACAGTCTTCCCTTCACAACATATCTGCATCTCTGGCAGGAGCTAGAAATGAAAGCTACTTTTATATCATATCAGTTTGCACAGATGACTCATTCTGGAAGAAAGATGAAGTGTGTTTCTACAACAACTGTACAAATGGATCATTGTACAGAGACAACACTCATGTTTGACAGTAAACTGACATCTCTGTAATTAAACAACTGCAAGAGTTTGACTCGTAGACACTATCATCAATATCGACTCAACCAAAACCAAGATATACCAAGGTAGTTGCACTGTGTTCACTAGACAGATTTGTATTTCTCCATATCTAACGTTTTTGGGATCTGCTGCATGACTTCATTTCATATTCAGTTTAGAGGTTTTGATGGGCGCCTCCAAAAAGTAACAAACTCCAGGGATGTCTTCTGGAAAGTTGGCCGGAAGCTCCTGTCTGCTCCTGGGAACAAAGACAAACTCTGGACGATCCTTCAGCAATCTGGAACAAAGCGCACAAAGATAAAACACGAATCTCAAAACAATGTGGCAAATTATTTGACACAAGAGGAAACACAGTGCTCTTCTAAATGTTAAGTTTCCTGTCAAGAGCACTTTGGGCTTTTTGTTATCTGCAACAACCACTTGTGGAAACAAATTATACTACACAGAACGAGAGGTTTATAATTTTATTTTGGGGGTTCCACTGGAATAGGTTTACTTTTAGTGTTTATTGTTGTGTTAGTGTAGATTGCTGCAGCAATTTCTCACCCTCTATCTCTGCTCTGATTGCTCAGCATGCCTCACAAAAATGAGGCAGTGGTCACCGGTTTTAATTACATAAGCAGAAGAGCTGCCACCAGGGTAGCTGATCATTCTTTGTTTGTGGGTCCCTCATATAAACAAATTATTTGTAGGAGGGAATTATCGTGTGTTACCTAGTGATGTAGATAGGTCACAGCAGAAATGCCTATATGACTATAAACAGGACATTACATTGTCTATAGGAGATAATGGCTCCATTTGGTGTGGACTTTGGCATTTGTAACTTGCAAACCCTTGACACGCACAACAAAACACTTCAACATACAGTATTTAGGGTGGTTGATGTTCTGGAGCTTTTTGGTCAGATAAAATGTTTTGAGAGAGTAGTGACAAATTACTATGGGCTACATTGCTTGTTCCTTGCAGAGTCACCTCACCTGTGGGTTGTTGGACTGATGTTGATTTTTCTAGGTTGGCTGCATGATTCAAACTTGTTGGCCAATGTGACATTGTTCCCAAAAAGGCAGTAGCGTGGCATCTTAACCCCAACTACACCAGCGAGTACCGAACCAGTGTGGAGGCCGATGCGCATCTAGGAAGAAAATGTAATGTTTTACTTAGTTTCCGCTTGTGCTGTTTTGTGCACTTACCTACCCCTGCACATGCTTGTGTGCAGTATGATAGACACTCCTGCCTTTGTTTTTATGATGCTACGGTCATCGTTGTTTTGGGGGGGGGGGGTCATACTTTTCACAATATTTGTCAGACATTATAATTGTTTGTAAAGTAGAGCAGCACCTGTTCTCATAAAATAAATAAATACACTTTTCCATTACAGAAATCAAGCTAACTTGATCTATAAACTCCTTCTGTAAAGTATGTGAATCGGCATTCCTTAACGGATGATATATTTAGTGTGAAGTAATCATATAATTCCACATAATGTGTTAATGGAGAGCAACAGGAAGTCAAGAGACACAGTCGTAATTGAAGCATTAAATCACTATGAGTCATTTATTAGTGAAACATTATGATTTGTACTCTGTGTTACCTGTAAATGTTTTGTTTACTTACTTTATTTGTGATGTCGCAACAATGCAGCTCTTACTGTGGTGCAATAAAATAAAATAAAAACTCAAATTCTAAATAATTAAACATCCGATACTTGAGATTTCTGTTTCTTGATTTGGTAGAGCTATATTAGAAACGAAGAAAAAACAAACTTGTCTGACTCACTGAAACAGTTACAGTAGTAGCTGTTAATGTCATTTTTGGTTAATTATGGCAAGTTCTCTGGAGATAAGGACAAAAACTGGACAGTCACCAGCAAAAGTGACAACAGCTTAAAATGCATGAAGCCATTAAAGCATTACTTAATGAAATAGTGCATTCAGAAAATGATTATCACCTTTATATTCAAATTATAATCAACATCATTTTGTAACAGCAACAATGTAGTCATAGTTCGCTCTTTCTTGTTCTGAAAACTCTTCAAATGAAAACACTCTGTGGGCAGTTACATAACCTGATTGAATAAAGAGTTGTACAGTAATTAGTGCTTGCCCCTCACCTGTATTGGTTCTCCAGTTGGAGTCATAACTTCATCTGAAAGCTCCATCATCTTTAAAGCCATGAGTGCAATTTGGACAGCATGAGTGTCACTCTCCCTGTGTAAGCCACCAGCTACACAGTATGCATCACCAATGGTCTCCACCTGAACATGGTGGAAGACTGTTAAAGTTATTTTTACAAAGACAAATAAAACAGCATACAGCGTGTCAGGAGCTTTTTGTCTCTCCCACTCAAAGTCAAAAGCTTCATTATTGCATCTAAAGTTTCATATCATGTTTGAGTTGTCAGCCGCAACATCAGTTCGTATTATCGCGAATGTTGACCTGGAGTCGCCTACTGTGGCAGGAGCTACCAGTGTGTGTGTGTGTGTGTGTGTGTGTGTGTGTGTGTGTGTGTGTGTGTGTGTGTGTGTGTGTGTGTGTGTGTGTCAGTGGACAGGTTTTGTAAAAGCAATAGCTATGTAATACTTAAGTTGTATATTTTACACCTAAAGTGTAAACTATACACCTGTAGTATAAAAAATAGTCTTTGAAGGTCAACTTCAAAGATGTATGTGGTCTGACCCATAAATACTGAGTAAAACATGCCAAAAGTACTACTACTTTACCCCCAGTCCCACCTCCTTTTTTATTTATATTGCATTAGTAAGCCTTCCTATATGAGATATCTTTATCTGACATAAAAAGTGATATAAGTGGTATCCTGTGGGTGGTGCTGCGGGAGTATGGGGTGTCTGGCCCATTGTTAGGAGCCATTCAGTCCCTGGACAGCTACTGTACAGCGAGAGATTGGTACACGATCGATTCTGTTCATAATTTTTATGGAAAGAATTTCTAGGCGCAGCCAAGTGGTGGAAGGCTTCCACCTTGGTGGGGTCAGAATCTCATCTCTGCTTTTTGTGGATGATGTGGTCCTGTTTTCTTTATCAGATGGTGGCCTCGAGCTTGCACTGGAGTGTTTCACAGCCAAATGTAAAGCAGTATGTAAGAATACTGAAACATTATGAGAATTAACACCTCCAGAAAAGGGTGGCCCACTCCAGTTGCTACCCCATGTGAAGGAGTATCTCGGGGTCTTGTTCAAGAGTGAGGGAAGAGGGTAGCGGGAGACTGACAAATGG
Organism: Cichlasoma orientale; assembly: GCA_034780415.1. NCBI lineage: Eukaryota > Metazoa > Chordata > Actinopteri > Cichliformes > Cichlidae > Cichlasoma > Cichlasoma orientale. The sequence continues at coordinate 81,050 of JAVDPK010002935.1, read as the reverse complement.
ATTGGGGCTGCAGCAGCAGCAGACGCTGCACATGGTCCTCAGCCAGAAAAGGGTGGAGTGCCCACTCCGGCTGAGGGACGAGTTGCTGCCCCAGGTGGAGGAGTTTAAGTATCTCGGGGTCTTGTTCACGAGTGATGGGAGAAGGGAGTGAGAGATTGACAGACAGATCAGGACTGCACTGGTCTGTCGTGGTGAAGAGAGAGTTGAGCATAAAAGTGAAGCTGTCGATTTACCGGTCGATCTACGTTCTTACCCTCATCTATGGTCACAAGCTTTCAGTAGTGACCAAAAGAATGAGATCACGGATACAAACGGCGGAAATGAGCTTCCTCTGAAGGGTGGCTGGCCTCTCTCTTAGAGATAGGGTGAAGAGTGCAGCCATTCGAGAGTGGCTCAGAGTTGAAAGGAGCCAGTTGAGGTGGTGTGGGCATCTGACTAGGATGCCTCCTGAGCACCTCACCCTGGGCTACCAGGGCTACCATGAATGTTCTACCCGGGACTTGCTGGAGAGATTACATCTCTCGGCTGATCTGGGGAAACACCAAGGTGTTCCCAGGCCAGGTCTGGCTTTGTCTGCTTAGGCTGCTGCCCCCACGACCCATCCCCAAATGAGCGGAAGAAAAACGATGGATGGATATTCTTAAACTTGAGTCAATGACATTGTGGCTGGTGTGACCATATCAAAAGATAGTCTCAATTTTTGTAAAATGAAACTATTAAATTTAACTGTTAAAAACATATTTTGACATTAGACATTGAACCTTAAATATAATTATAAATGTAAAGTAGACATTCAACATCTGTAACAATCTGCCTTCATCATGTAGCAGAAGACAGTCAAAAAATGAGAAGTAATAAAACTGTAATACTGTAGTACTTGATCATAATAAAAATTCCAGCTTTTTTCCTTCTTCGTCTTCTTTTCTGTGTTAATCTGAACTGGAGAACACTCAGCTGTTATGTATTTGGAACAAAGTGAAACTATTTTTAGGCTCACACATGTGGAGTGGAAACAGGGTCCTCAAGGAACCTCTGACTTCCTAGCATTTTACGAGATATTTGTCAAACGTGCTTCTCTCTCTGTTATGCTTCCACGACAGTTTGATTACATTATCCAGCCTCCCTGCAGATTAGCAGCCTATGCGAGACACTTGGGTAGCTGGTTGAGCTACAGTCCTTTGTACACAAAATGGTATTACTTTTTTCAAAAAGTTGTCAAAGCATTTTGTGATGCCTTTTCAGGCTTTCACCGCAGCCTCTTTCAGTTATTGTTTGTTTTGGGGGGTTACTCCCTTCAGTCTCCTCTTTAGCAGGTAAAATGCTCCATACTATAATTGCACAGTCTGCAAAGGCAAAACCCAAATCTGAAACTGAACATAGACATTCACCGCTATTCATTACTTGAAAAATCAATGTAATAGGACACACCTGGGTAACAAAACACACCTGTCAGTCACATGTTTCAGTACTTTTGCTCACAAGAAAAACTCGTTGGCTTCAGACAAAAGGTGCTATCTTCTGAACTGTGTCAGATCCAGATGTAAATACCTGGAAATAAAAGCTGAGATGTTGATCTTTTTATCTCACATTGATTTTCTGATTTAAAACCCAAATGTTTTCAGTCTACAGCAAAAATAAAGGGATTGGCCTCACTCTTCCAATACAATAATTTATTTATTTATTTTTATTTTTATTTTGATGTTGGATGTTGCAATAAGAGCTTCAGCAGGCATTTATTCTACCAAATGAGCTGAAGGGCAGGTCTTTGTTTTTGAGTCTTGTGTGTATATTAGTTCAGTGCACACGTACATCTAAATTATTCATTCAGTGGCTGATTTAGTTGTTTTTAGTAAGCTACAGGCACGGTTGTATAGTCACTGAGGACACTGAGGTTATGTCCACAGTAATTTCACTGGGAGTTTAAAGGATGTAACGATATGAAGAGGATTTTAGATGTGTTGGTCCAGATATACAGTACCAGTCAAAAATTTGGACACACTCAAACTTTTGGCTATTACTAAATTTTAGACATCTTAAAAAGATATAAATAAGTTAAGAGAGAGACTGAGTATTATCCAATGTAAACTTACACACTTCACACATAGAGATTACTTAGAAATATCACAAAAATCTAATCAACCAAAAAATTTTAAATAAAATCACAAATTTCATCATGACTGTTCCAAAAAAAAATAAATCTCTATTTACAAGTCTGAAAAGACCTGAAAAGATAAAATATTTCACTTAAATTGTTTGTTTTTTGTAATAAAAAAAATGCTAGCATGCTGAGACTTGATGTCAAGTCTTGGTTAGTGTTGTACCATGTCACTCACTTTTCCATTAAGTCCGACAATGATCCAACATTGTAGGCACTGACACCAAAATGGTTTTTCTAAATTTTAGTTACAATGTAGTTACTGCCAGCTGGTTATTTGGAGTTCATTCTCAATCCAGATGTGAAAACCTGTTAAAATGTTCACTGCAAAAACTGCTCAGCTCGGCAGTAAGGCCCTTAACTTAACCTACCTTATACACATCAAGCTCTCCACATTGGTGGTCAAACCTGGTGTACAGCTCATTGAGCATGGTGATCACTTGCATTGGTGTGCAGAGTGAGCAAACAGCCGTGAAGCCCACAATGTCAGAGAAGAGCATTGTAACTTGGTCAAACTTCTTGGCTTGGACCGTTTCTCCCTGCCACAGCTGCTGTGCCACAGTGCCGGGGAAGATCGAAAAAAGGAGATCCACTGTCTTCTTCTTTTCCTCCTCCAGAGCTTGATGTGCATGCTCCAAGGCTGCCTTGGCCTTCCCCAACCGCTTCTTTAAACCGTCCTGAGCTTTGGTCTGTTCGCCGACCAGGACTACGTCACGGAGAGCATTATGAATAGGGATGTCTGACAGATAGAGGCCGCGCCCTGTCAGCTCCTCCAGCTTGTCCACGCACGGTGAGCCCAAGAACAAGATGGCGTTTGACTCTGAAACATAAATCATCTGACCTTTAAGGTCCATGTGCTGAAAGGAAGAAAAAGAAAGATGAGAATCATTCAGAATTTTTTAAAGAAATTGTTATTAAGGCTATGAGATCCTTTCAGCTCTTGTAGCTCAAATATTTTGTGCATCCATACTGCTGGATACCATTTTTTTCTTTAAGTACAGATTTCCTGCGGCCAAAATGAGGAAAAAAATATGTATACTTTTATCCACGTAAGCTCTGTTTTTCAAATGCATACATTCATTAATTTCCTCAAGAGATGTAAATATTACAATAAAATAAAACAACAGCTGCAATCAGCCACAACTTTAAACAAAGCTGAAAGATTTATTTATGCAGGGAATGCAATGGGGGTCAATTGGCCTTACTATCAAGATTTCAAGAGTTAAAAATGTGCTATTAGTATTACTTGTGTGGGTTTTTGTTTATCTTTAAAAACGATCCAACATCATCTTCTCAACAATTTTTCCATTAATTTCATTGTGTCTGAAAATAGCTAAAACTCTTTTGGTCTGAATGGCAGCTTATTCTTTGTTTATCTTTGTAAAGTATCAGATAACTCGTTACGTTAGTGTGTCATCTCTGCTGGTATTTGAGTGATGTTTGTCCACAGTGGACTATAAGTAACACATCATTGACCCAAGCTGGAAGAGATTGTGACACTTGCTGGCTCACCCACTCACTGATTTCTACCTGTTTTAACTGGACTCAGCAAATCCACCACTGGAAGACAAGTGCCAAATAATATTAAGTAGAAGCAGCTTTGAGTGAGTGTCATTACCTCATGTCACACTTACTAGCCAATACCTGTCATTGCCACAAACGACTGTGCACCCTTACAAAAATAGCATGAGCATGGCGGTGCCTTTGATGGATAAAATGATTTGACATTTGCTTCTGATCTCCACTGGGGGTATAATGTTGATATCTACCTCAGGCCGACTGTACCCAAGTACACCACTAACAAGCTGCAATGCTTATAAACAGACCACTCTTTCCTCTTCTGTCGAAGCCCCTGAAATATGAAGATGATGATGGGAAAAACCCTCTCAGCCTCTCTAGTCACTGGTGTCATTTTTCAAGCAATCTCACAGATGTATCAACATACCTTTCCTGTATTATCTGTGGTGGAGACTCCATGCTTAATCCGAATAATAAACTGTGCATTTAGCATGGTAAGGATACCCTGAAAGGTACATTTGATCTGGGGGGACACAATAGAGAAGTGGTCTTGGAAGGTACTAGACCGTCTCAGTCCATCCTTCCTGATCAGTCTCTTCCTGAGCCCATGTCCTACTTGCACCAGAACCAGATCCTGGTCAAGTATCAGATGGAAAGGGAAGATAGTGGAGAACAGAGAGGTAGGAAGGGTCCCGGCTGAGGCAGCCCGCAGCGGACTGGGGCTCAGATTTTTAGCATCTTTAACTACAACTGTGTACAGGAGACTGGACTGCGGGCTAGACTGCAAGATGCTGTCTCTGCCATGTTGGGGGTCCATCAGCACATCCACAGTGGTGCTGTAGAGCAGGCGGGCAGCAGTTTTGATGACTCCAGGGAAAAAGAGCTCAGTGGTCGCGCAAGGGTTGAAGAAATAGACAGTAAGCAGACCCGGATCCTTGTCTAAGCAGAGCACTGAAGGTTCGTTTACACAATCTTCCCTATCCGGGTTGGGCAGCATGCTGCTCTGTTTCAACAAGACATTGAAGCTGTTGAGGAAGTCGTGGAGCGCTCCCCCCACCACCGTCAAAATGTGTCTGTCCTCCTCATAACACATATTAAAGATCTCCTCACCAAGAGCAATTTTCAAAGCTTCCATCGGGATTCCTGTCAGATACATGAAGAGAATAGGAATTTGATTTACAACCAGTGCTTTAAAAACCATTTATATATTTTGCCCAGTGAATTTCAGATTTGTCTTTACCTGTTTTGCCTGAGTGAATGTTCATCATCTCTACTAAATGCTCTGGTTCATTGCTGCAGCTCTGATTGTGTGTACAGGAAATTGCTAGACTGGAAAGTCAACAAATATCAAAGTCAGACACACACATACGCAAACACACTTTCAGTGGATAGTCACTGAGCTATATCAGACTTGGGCTGGAATTATCAGATCATTTAGGATCATTTAAACGATTGATTTACCTGCCAAATACCTCCTCATCTGTCTGTAACAATTGAGACAAAATGGAAAATGTCTGCTATAACTTCATAGAGCTGAATTATATTTCTACATATCCATTTATATCATGTGTAAACAAAAAGGCTGCAAAATCTTGCATTCGAGAGGCTGCAGCAAGGTAACGACTGGCACGCATGCTTGAAAAATGACAGAAAACGTCACCAAAAATTTATTTTCAACTAATTGGTTAATGCACTAATCGTTTTTAGCTCCACAACAGACTGTGACCCTGTTGAGAAAAGTATGCATTAGTGTCACTGTGCATGTAACATTTTCTATAGCAGTCTAATGTGTCCTTCATTTGCAAGTGTTTTCTCTTTTTCTCCAGGTATCCATAGCAGCCGGAGTCTCTATCACAACTCCTTGTATCAGTCTAGTAGTGAGAGTGCCAGAAGGTATTTTGTAAGGAATCACACGTCTTACCCTCATTATTTTTATCATGAGGAATACATGCTGCGGTGGAAGCCGTGGGATAGACCTATAATTTACAGCAGCAGCGGTAACTGCGGCTGAGTGTCTTGGATGAGTAGCGTTTTTATTGATGTGTTTGTTTGGCAGCTGAAATTAAAAACAGAAGTTACCTTTCAGAGTCCCTGCCGTGATCTGATAGCGTCATCATTCGTTGGAGGGCAGCGTGCAGCCTTTGAAACTGTATCACAAAGTTAAAGGTCAGCGTCTGGCAAGGCTTAAACGTGAATTACAGAGGCTCTAATATTTATAGAAAGCAGGTTTATCTATTTCATTGTCTGAAGTGGATACACAGGCATTGTGTCTGTGCGTTAAGGCAAAAAAAAAAAGATGCGACAAATTCAGTAGATTTTTCACAAATCCACACAAAACATTACACACTGCAATAGATGCATGAGGTGAATAATAAATGCATTTATAACTCACCTCGGGACACGCCAATTTTCGGATGCTATCCCCAAGTGTATGCAGGTTAACTTTGGCTCTGCTTGTCTTCTTTCGAGGTAGACCCTCACCTGTTTTTCCATGCACGTCCTTAGAAATAGGCAATAAATCTGCCGCGTCAGTTGAGCGCTCCTCAAAGTCTCCGAGCTCATTATTTTTGGCGCTGGCGGAGAACGGACACTCTCCGGATATCTTCAGCTCTTTCAGCTTGGCGCAGAACATCTTCCCGGCTGTAACCTCCTGGCGCTTCTCTCTTATCTAATTTCGGAGGGAGACAGTTGTGGACGAGCAGTTGTGGTCTCTGGGAGAAATTCCATCATCTGGTGTGCTCCTCCAGCATGCCTTCCTCCGCTCAGCCCGCCGATTCACATGATCAGCACCAAAGCCAGAGACCACATACAATATTTATTGAAAACAGCATGGGCAAATGATGGTGGGGAACTATCATTACCAAAAGCCAATGAGAAACCAGAGTGGGGGGACGAGCAATAAGCCAATCCATGCGCAAGTGGGGATGGTGTAGCCAAGCAACCTATCAGCAATGAGAAATTATTTCCAGACGACTCCTCGCATGCAAAAGATTTTTTTTCTCCAAATTAGACCGAAGGGGAACCATCATATAGAACTAGTAAGCTATAAATAGGTTCACCAGACTTCTATTATAATCCCGCTTTACGTTGAATGGTGCTCATTTTATAAATGCTTTACCTTTAATGATCATATTTGACATTACAAATCTAGCATTGCTTACTCTAATGCTTTTTGTCTCTCATCTGCATCTACTTAACACATTACAAAATCGCCAGTATTTCTTGGATGAAAAAAGCCTTCCTACTCATGCATTTATACGCACAAACGCTCAAATTAGCTGTACTCGAATTACGTGAAGGATCAGGCCAACACAACCAATTCTTCTCTCTTCTCAAACAAGGCAGCCTTGTAGAGCTGCAACTTACAACAGTTGCATAAATTAATTGTTTGAATGGTTTTCTTTCTTTTTTTAATCCAATATAAAGAGAAAATGATAGTTCAGAATAAGATCAGGCAGCTGTTCTAAACCGAAATTAGATTTAAGCTGATGACTGTACTAAGAAAAGCAGCACATCTGCACACTTAATGAGTAGCACACTTATTTTACTCGCACCCTTGCCTGTACAAGTTTTGTAAATCTGTTTATGGCAACTGAGAAAGCTGCAAAAAATACAGATAACTCAACTGATGCCACTTCAGTCAACATCCACAAGCACAACTAACTCAAGGCGGTCTGGGTTCATATAGTTATCTAACACTGGCACATTAACAGAAACATAAATGTGCTTTAGCCATATGAAGTCTGAGTAACATGAGATCATATTTCCACAGAATCTGTTACTCTATGTGAGTTTAAATGAATTATGATGCGAGATCTGTTTTGTTTAAGATCAGGGAAAGGCGCAGTAATAATTGGACATATCAGGTGATCACTTATAAAAAAAAATCGTGGCAAAAAATAGATTTTATTGGCTACGGTGAGGCTACACTGTGTTTGTTGGCCATGTTTGGTCTGAAAAGAGCAATTTCACTACAACATCATAAATCAGTTTCAAGAGTTTAAATAATGAATAGTATTGTCACATGGGACTTTTCTTGTTTCTCACAGGGCATCTCTCTCTTATATAACTCTAAGCTTCTTTTAAGGTCAAGGCCAAGGATGTTGCTACCACAGGATGTTGCTAAAACAAAAGGTTTATAGGCTAGAGATTAAGGGGGGGGGGCTTTCATTAGGCTCGGGGTGGGTGCCACATCAGAGTAATTAATTTAACAGTTCTTTGAAACCTAAAACAAAAGCAAACTACCCATTTAAAATGAGTAGGTTATGTTATATGTGACAGTTTTACAGTGTTTTATCTTAAATGACAGAGGAGTGGGTATGAAAGACTGGAGGAAGGTTTAGGTTAGTGATACAGGTAAACAGTGGCTCATTAGCTAAATCTCCCCCTCCAATATAAATAAATACTTTTTTTATATCTCAGGTAAATCATAAGTATTTCTCTTAGAATTAGCTGAAAAATCTGTTAAAAATTAAGGGGAGATGGGGGCTTTTCCTGATGTTTTAGGCATTATGACATTAAAGTTCACAAATTTTGGTAGCTTTTGTATTTTCCTATTTGGCTCTTGAATCATGACATAGTATCGTGGGCAAGTGGAGGTCAAGCAAAGCATATAACAAATAAAGTACATCATGTCACTTTGTTATATTTATTATCATTCAATACAGAAAGGTGCTAATGAACATAAAAATTGTAATTCACCTTTATAATGTAAATCTCTTGGCTTTAGTTATTTTACTCAAACAGTCAGAATCAGAAAAGGAAATATACAAAACTGTAATATGTTAAATAAATGTCCCACATTGTATATGTTCAAAAAGAGAACAGCACGCACATCCAAAATTTTAAAAAGGGTGCTGGATGAAACAAGGTATACTCAGGGGAAAAAAAAGGTCTGCACACCTAAAGCTCCTAGAAAAAACTTTTTTTTAATTTAATATCATTATCGACCTCAAGCATAAGGGTGACGTTTCGGGCATTGTATACAAAATACATACATGTATACAAAAAGTGAAATAATCCAGGTGTCAGTCTGTAATTGTGATTAGAGTCATAAGGAGGAGCTGTAGAGTTTGATAGCCACAGGTAGGAATGATTCAAACAACTGAATTTTTATATTTTAACACAAAACATAACTGCTGTAACTCACCCAAACTTAGTTCATACTATGTTCATACTATCATTAACACTATTGTAGGTGTTGGTGCTGGTGGTGCTATAATGAACACTGCTTAAAAATAATTGCTTTCTGGACTTAAGCTGTTTGTAGGAGAATAATATATCTTTAATCACATTCAGAATTCATGGAGGCTTTCATAGCTTAAAGTTATTCACTTTTAACTTTAAGATGAGTGTATCCTATGGTGGGATTCTGATGAACAAGTCTCCTGAGCCACAGGACTCGGGATGTGGCTCGCATCCCGTCTGCTGCTCATTTAAAAAGAAAGCGGATGGTTTGATCCCCGCCTCCTCCACTGCATGATGAAGATATCTTGGGAAAGATATTTAACTGCAAATGTGCCTAAGTTGCTGCGTGAATGCCAGAATAAAAGTGTAAATATGTTTTGAGAGGTCAGTCAGAGAAGCGTTATGTAAAACCGGTCCATTTAAAAGCCGCCTCACACCAGTTAAACATTTCAACTTCTCTTGTTTTTGATTATTTTAAAAAAGGACTTTTTTCTTTTACAAGCAAATTCACTTAAAACAGCTGTTAATGGAGACTAAATTAATTATTTTTATTTAATAAAAAAGAATTTAAAAATTAATAAAAAGAAAAAACACATTTACGATGAGCTACCTGTGTGTGGGGTTTTTTTTGCGGGGCGCGCTAGCTTGAAACAAGAGTGTGCTTCGCAACAAGTCCAAAGGTTAATGAGTAAATTAAAGAAATGAAAAGAAATGACTAATTCACTTTAGGTGAATAATATTGCCTCTACCACTGCTATCCAAGAGGTAAATGAATAAAGGCCCACGAACTGCTCCTTTGCATTTGTCTCTTGGGGCACTGATATGAGGTTGGAGAGCAACATCTTGAAGCAGATCCTTATCCCCGGGTCTTTGTGACCCATCTGCTGCCACAGAGGTGACAGCTGCTGCTGCCTCTCACCAGGACCCAGTGGAGAGAGCACCAGCTGCGCTGGCATGAACGAACATCTTTGTCATCGTTGCCCAAAAAGTTTTGTAGTGTTGGTCTCGGCTTTGTTTTACTTTGTGTCTTATCACTGTATTCTTTCAGAAGGGCCCAACTTGTACTGAGGGAGTTTCAGCACGTCTTTCAGATAAAATGAGAAGCGCAGGCAGGACTATTTCTGCCTCTGTTTGTCCTCAAATAACACCTTAGCGACAGGGGGAAGTGGAACATGGTTCTTCGTCTAAGTGCAGTTGTTATGATTGAGGATCCAATTCCAGAGAAAGAAGAGGTGCTAATAAGTGATGACACAATATTTTCAACATCTCATTCATCCTCTCAGTGATCACAGAGCTGAGCTGAGGTTGATCTCGGTGTTGCTTCTGGTTGTCTGTGCTGGAAATTTGTGGAAGGAGGAGGGAGCTCTCATGCAGGAAATCATTAGGATGTCAGTTAACAGAATAAAATGAGTACGTACAAGAGAACAAGGAAAAGAGGGACGGAAATCCAGCTCATCTGTTCTGTGGAATCATGCATAAAATCTTCTGATATTTCCATCTATGGTTACACTGTTAAAGCTTGAAGTCACACAAGTAAAAAATGAGACAAATTTTATCAGCAAACTGTAACAGCAGCAAAAGTATAAGCCATTAGGCAGCATAATTACATCTTTCAGTCTTACTGTATATTGAAGCTCGACTGATTTACTGGCAAGCTGATATTATCAGCTGATATTAGCTATTTGCTGATATGTCAGTGTCGGCTTTTATAACAGATGCTAAATGAAAAAAAAAAAAAGGAAAGAAGTAGCACCCTTCAACCATGCTATGATTGTTGACACTGCATAGTTTGTCCACCAGAAGGCACTCTCCAGCTTCCCTGATGGGAGCACCAGTAACAACCAGCTGAACTGAGTAGATTCAGGCAGAGCCTAAATGAGTAAATACATAACTACAAATAACAAATGTTGGCGAAATCTGTTTACGTGCCTGAAAGAGAAAAACTAACAGCCAATAATATCGCAATATTCGATTGTTAAATGTCCAAATTGGTATCATTATCAGTCTTATCGGGCCAGCTCTATTATATACTAAATATATATTTATTATTACCCTATCAGTCTATTATGCTGAGAAGTTAGATAAACAGGATCATTTCTGAGGCCACAGTTTATAAAGTGGAAATACTTAAATATTATATTTGTGCATGTTTGCATACATTTTCTTATTTTTTTTTAAAAAACAGCATAATGAACAAAAAACTTTTTTTTCTTCTCTGTTGCCTCCTCTGCTGTCCCTCAGATGTTGCCCTGGGGTGAACCTGTTAGTGATGAGGAATGACTGGAGACCAGCGTGCAGAACTCATGCCTCAGTACGAGACCAATGAAGTGAAGCTAAGGTCATTTGATATCCTGCAGCAAAAGGAGGTTTTCATGCAATGCCCTCTTCCACTTTTTACAGTTAATCAGCCTTCACGTTCCCTAACATTTGTGGGAAAGACCATAAGATGTAGTATTCTTTATAACTGTTTCAAGTGTGGTTGTGTTCCATGACAGATGTTTGAGAGCGGAGAGAAATGGCAATGCTCAAATTTTTTGGTCCAACTGGTTGGATAATCTAAAGCTATGGAGGAATATGTAATTATGGTTATGTAAAGTATTATCTATAAACTGCTCACATTGCCCGATACAGACAAATTACTAGATTTTCAAGAACTAGATTACTGTTTTAGCTTTGAAAGAACACCCAGATGCCAAAAGCTGCTTCTTTCATCCGTGAAGTCCCTGAGCATTACATGATCCAGATGTTTCACTTCTTGACATTACTTGAAAAAAAGTATCTTGCGGGGCTTAAGATTACTTAAAGGATTTTTCAAGTAGACCTTAAAATAGCCACTAGGCTCTCACAGGAGCACTAAAACACGAGATTCTCACTGGAATCATTCCTCCTGTTCAAAGTGGTCGTTAAAACATCCCTTTCTAATCTACTGAAAGTAGATTAGAAAGTAGATTAGAAGGGTTTGTTCCAACATTTATCTGAAGCTAGTGGATTTTTAACAATCCTTTTCTTTTTTTTGTAGCAGAACGTAAATTCTCCTCTCTTTCATTGTTCACATGGGTGCACAGGACGAATATGTGCACCGATTTCATAAAAATATACTTCAAACCTTGATGCCTCTTCTACAATCATCGTTGTACTAAATTAACTTGTATATATTTAAGTGGGGGTTTTTTTAGCATTTTTTTTTTGTTGTTTGTTTTAGCATCATCTGTCACTTTGTTACATAAACAAAAGACTCCAAAGATAAACTTTGCCTATGGACATATGATGAATGTGCATTTGTAATGCGAGTGCCCGCCGTATAATCAGTCCTTGCACACACTCTTGAAAAGATCTTAATGCTCTGTTTATGATACAAACGGAGATAGCCAGTCTCATCACAAATCTTCCCAAGCACACTAATTCCACGAGAACTCAACAGACATGACTTCACACTGTTACAATGCACGCTGCTGCACTCAGTTTGATGAGAAGAAAGTTTCTGGAGCAGACTGCCACATTCAGGTACACAGACAGCTTTAATACTGGAGGTACTTGTAGTACATGTGTTGTGGTAATGTTGTATTCTTGTACTTTAGTAAGCTTTGTTTTATGGAAATCTTTTGAAATAAAAAAATGGCGTACTAATCTGAGAACAGAAGGCAAGCGCATGAGTTTTTCACACATGCTATTACTGTATTTCTTTTCGCAAATGAGTCTTTCACATTACTGTGGAGGAATTTTGGCCCACTCAGAATTGTTTTAATTGAGTCACATTGCAGGGTTTTCTTTAAGGTCATGCCAAAGCATCTCAATCAGATTTAAGTCCAGGCTTTGACTAGGCCACTCCAAAACCTTCATTTTTTGGGGTGTGTGTGTTTGTTCTTGTATTCTTTTTTTGAGCCATTCAGAGGTGGTCTTGCTTGCGTGTTTTGGATCATTGTCCTGCTGCATAACCCAAGTGCGCCTAAGCTTCATGACACGAACTGATGTGCTGAACATTTTCTTCCAAGATTTCTGGTTGAGAGCAGAATTCCATCAATTACAGCAAGCCGTCCAAGTCCTGAAGCAGCAAAGCAGCCCCAGACCATCACACTACCACCACCATGTTTGATTGCTGGTCTGATGTTCTTTTTATGAAATGCTGTGTTAGTTATAGTACAGACATAAAGGGACTCAAACCTTCCAAAAAGTTCAACTTTTGTCTCGTCAGTCCACAGAATATGTTCCCAAAGGTCTTGGGGATCATCACGATGTTTTCAGCAGTGGTTTTCTCCTTGGAGCTCTCCCACAGATGCCATTTTTGCCCAGTCTCTTTCTGATTGTTGCATCATGAACTCTGACCTTAACTGAAGCAACTGAAGCCTGCAGTTCTTTAGATGTTGTTCTGGGTTCTTTTGTGACCTCCTGGATGAGTCATTAATGCACTTGTGGAGTAATTTTGGTAGGCCGGCCTCTCCTGGGAAGGTTCACCAATTGCTTCAATTTTCAAGTTTTCTCCATTTGTGGATGACGGCTCTCACCGTGGTTCAGTGGTGTCCCAAAGCCTTAGAAATGACTTAGTAGCCTTTTCCAGACTGATAGACGTCACTGACTTTGTTTCTCAGCTGTTGCTTTATCGTGGCATGATGTGTTGCTTTTTGAGATTTCTTATCCTACTTCTCTTTGTCAGACAGGGTCTATTTAAGCAATTTCTTGATTCAGCAGGTCTGGCACTAATCAGGTCTGGGTGTGGTTAGTGAAATTAAACTCAGCTTTCCAAAAAAATTTGGTTAATTACAGTTAATTCACGATTTAACAAGGGGGGCAGTTACTTTTCCACATAGGGTTTGGTAGGTAGGTTTGTTTGAGTAGGTTTAATAAATGAAATCATTATGTGAAAAATGTATTCATATTTACTTGGGTTTTCTTTGTTTAATATTAAAAATAGCTTGATGATCTGAAACATTTTGTAGTTACAAGTTTTGAAAAAAAAAAAAAAAAAAAAAAAAAAGCCCAAAAACTAAGAAATAAGGCAGGGGGCAAATATTTTTTCACAGTACTGTAACTGTCAGGTGTGTTTATTTCACCTGACAGTCCATTAGATTCAGGCAACTGACTTTGCATGCTTGTACAAGAGGAACCATTTCAGCTCCTTTTCCCAGTAATCCTAACAAACTTGTGATGATTTTATCCAGAGGCATTGTTAGGACAAAACATCAGTGACCCCAGTGTCCTCATTTTCAACCCTGCTTCCTGGCATGTGGTATTTGTGCTATTTGACTTTGACAAAACAGCTAAGAATAGCTAATAAGTTTTAAACTGAGATGGAAAAGGCCTGTAATGGGAATATTTTTTAGTAGATCCTCCTTTTTTCAGATACTCTTGTGATTTATAATTCTTAGCCTCAAAAGTTGTCCCTTGTGTGTTATAAATCAGAGCGTGTTAATCTGATTTATCTGCAAACATAGCCTTGATGCTGATTTAATTTATCTGTTTTTGACTAGAAGAGTTTGAGCGGAGATTCATGCAATTTATGACTTAAGCCTACAAAAGCCTTGTGTCCACTTACACTGCTGGCTTAACTCACATAGTTATTATGAATATCATGAGGCAAACCGGCAATACACCAAGAAACACCTTTTAACCTTTTCCCCTGTGCATTAAGTGTGAGTATTTGTGGTCTTGCAAAAACACTTTTTAAAAAAAAAATCTCTGCATTAAAAAGCTAAAAATCCAAATAAATACCTCAGCAAAAAGATAAGAACAAAATATTGATACATTGTTTCAAATGTTGCATAAGAAGGGAGGCATGGGCACTGAATCAGGACTAATTAGATGGGTACAAATTGTACTGGAGATTAAGCACAAAACTGCAGAGGATTTTGCAGCTCGCTCATTGAGAAGTGAGGAGGATTTCTGGAGCTATAAGGTACGGTGGCCCAGAGGTGTCAGGTCAAATACAAAAGCCACAACACAAATACAAAAGCCGCAACACAAATACAAAAG
>JAVDPK010002935.1:36634-47181 GCA_034780415.1 Cichlasoma orientale | reverse complement strand
AGACACATACACAGAACCGTTACGCACCACTCTTACACCAATACAGTCGCTGATTTTATCTGTTGAGAACCAGGCGCGTTTTTATTCCTCTGAGCCCCTATTGTCTATTCGAGGCGCAATGAGAACAGAGATTATGAATGTGAGACAGGGTTAAAACCGCTCATATGAAGGTCAGAACTCACCAGCGTGGGTTTCTTCTGACTTGAGGATTTAATTTAATTTTGCCACAATGCAACGCAAACTGCTGCAAACCTCCTGAGCTGCTGTGACAGTAGAATATAAGACACACTGCGAAGAGAAAACGCTGCGATGTTTAGTCAAAAACACCACTCACCGATTTGATTTACAGTATTCACTGACCACAGGAGCTCACGATAACTCATAAAATAGCACGGCAAATAGTAATAATAACAAACAAATGCACAAAACCCCTGATAAAGTGGAGAATTACCGTCTGTAGGTGCACTTTTAATGTTGTTGTTGTTATGTGTTAAAGTTACAATGATAGTTTTCCAAGATGTTTCTAATACTTTGGCCTCTTATGTATGTAAATAGAAAGGATTTTTTAAAAAAGACCTCTTAATATAAAGTGTTAAAAGATCTTTAACTACAACCTCAGAGCTTTAATTGATTTTTTTTTCTTTTCTAACCATGTCATTAAACACTTTATATGATAACCCTGTAAACACAGATGTTGGCAGAGCACAGATCTGTTTTGAGCTGATTTGTTTTATAAAAGCAGCTCATGTACCCAGTGTTACCCGAGGTACACGAGTAAATAGTGCAAATTATTCATACGCGTTTGCAGATCCAGGGGTTGCAGTGCCCGTGTGAACCAGTGCAATGTGCTTTTAATAGATTTAAACAAAAGTCCTTCAAAAGCTACAACACAAAAACCAATAGTTATGCAGACACTTCCAGGATGCTTATGTCCTACCTTCTACATATGATTTAATAAACGTCCAGCTCCCTCATATGAGAAAACCATATTATTTGTTTTCTTCCTCACAAGCCTCATTCCCATGAGCCTTCTGTTTAAAGGCACAATCTTAATACAATCCTGTGGCCTCAAATCCAGCATGGGTTCTCCCTAGCAGACAGAGAGACTGAGCTCTTCGGGGCTCAGGAGATTATTTAAGTGCTTCCCCTCTTCTCTTTGGTGCCGTTATTGGCTGTTGGCCCCTCTTCATAAACGTCAAAGAGACAGACTGGGGACTAAATGTGTCAAAAGCACGTGTGTGTGTGTGTGTGTGTGTGTAGGGGGGGGGGGGGTAAAATACAGGCACAGAGAGAGGGACAGAGCATGGTGCAGCTGCCATTTAACACCCACAGTCAGGGCACTGCCCATGGCAGAGCATCCATGATGGATGAACATGCACACAAACACAGCTGTGAAGAAGAAGGAGGAGAAATCTCCATGACCAATCAGAAGGACCTGGAGACACACAGTCAGTGGGGAATGAAGGGATGGACATGGTAGGAGTGGGGGTTCAGATTGAGAGACACTTGAGTGGCAGAAGAAAAAAGGTTCACGAGAAAAAAGAAGTTCGGGAGAGAGTGGCAGTACGGGAGCAAAACTGTTGCTGAGGAAAGAGGAGGAACAGACGAGAGTTGAGAGCGACGCCTGATGATTGCAGCTGTCAAATAAATCTAAGCCCTTAAGTTCATTGTGTATTGGTGTTTTGTTATGATAATGTCTGAGCAACAGTTTTCCATGTCAGTTATTAAAACGATCTTTAAAGGAGACTCATCACTGGGTGCCTCAGCACAGCTGATACCAAATGATAGCAAACACTGTAGGAAAAACATCTGAAGACACCCGGAGCTGTGGGAATTTGTAACGGTCATTTCCATCATTGTCTGACACTTCATAGATAAACTGGTAACTGCTCATTTAAGAAAATAATCTGCAGATAAATCAGTATTGAAAATAATTATAAGATGCAGCCCTGTGTTTTGACAATGATTGACATATGTTAATGTAACAGGGCTATACGGCATGTAGAGTATCTCTTATGATAACAGGGAAGAGCTATCCAATCAAGCTTTTTATCATTTGGACTCACAATCTGGTCAAGGTGCTCTTATAATGAGAATTGCTGAAGAAAATACAAAATATTTGCACCAAGAGGGTGAGTAAAAGTTCCCAGCTTCATAAACTGAAGTGCTGGGAAAACTGCTGGATTTATACATTGCCTAAATTTGCTGTTACACTACTTATGCGCAGCTAATACGATGGTAAGAGAGTCTTAGTAAATCTTAATGTACTGATTTGTATTTTACTGTTATTATTATGTTGATTTTATTTCTTCGTTAAGGACCATCCCTTTGCATAGTTCCAGTAAATTTTCAAAATCACCTTTATTGCACTTTTGTGCAGATCATCCCAGCCAGATATCTACTCCAGGCTGTTTGAGGTGTTGTATCTACACCCAGTATCTCAAAAGAAATATAAATGTACTATAACAAGAAGAAGCATTGCATTTGACACTAATAATGAATGCAATATCATACAAATCACAGACCTGAAGTGCTGCTGTTCCTGTGTTTGTTGTTAAGATTTGGGCGTTACCGGGGATCAGAAGTGTCGCGCTGCAAGCAGCAGCGCAGATTAAGTTCCCTAAATTGGATATAAAGTCAGCTTTACTCACAGTCCATTTTCAGGATTTAGGGAGGCTGCTGTGTAGAATGAGCAGTAACAGGATCACCCAACTCGTGCCTGTGTGCATGAGAGTCTTTTATAAGTGAACAGATGTATGCGTAGGTTTACTGCATTCATTTCTTCTCCTCCTTCTTTTAAGGTCTTTTTCACATACTGAGAATCATCAAGTGCACTTAGGATTTTGCATGTTTTGTTTGATTTTCATGCATCTGAATATCTAATATGCATAAGCTCAGCAAAGTTTTATGCAAATACTACTGAGCAGCGTGCACATCCACCGATTAATTGATGTAATTCTTGTATAATCCAGGTACACATCTGGCTGATGAAATTTGTGTAAACCTCCTCAACATGATGTAAAGCAGTGAACAAAATCTCTCTTCTTTCCTTTGACGTTTAAGTCTCTTGTACCTTCCGCTGCTATGGTTCCTTTGCATCAGAGTGTTGGAAATAGCAGCTCTCATGTCTTCTCATAATAGCAGTATTTCACTTGGACTGGCGGTCAGCAAAGGCAAACTAATCAATTCAGAGTAGTAATATACTTGTAAAACCCTCGAGATGATGGCCCCTCTCATGTAAGTGCGCTCACTACTTTCATCCATTTCTCTTCTGGCTCATAAAGACAACAACCTCTTCAATCTTTAGGGCCATTTAAGATGGATTCTGAACCTTCTTAACAGCTCTTACTTTCAAATGAATGCAGCCATTATAGCTGTGAAATGATCTCTCCCTGAATGAGAGTGTGTAATGAGGAAGACTTTGTTGCACAACTTGTTGAGTTTAAGTTTTAGAGGCTCTATTGTGTAAATTTACTTAAAAGTACAGGTTTTGTCTTGGAAATTTGATCTAGAAAGGATCCGCCACTTACATGCATAGAGAGCATATTTTATGTCTGCATTCACTTTGCATTCAGACAGAAAATAAGAAGACCACAGAAGAGATCGCGTCACCTTTAAACACAGAGCAAGGCTTTAGCTTTCTAAAGGCCATGTAAAAAAAAAAAAATATATATATATATATATATATGTGTGTGTGTGTATGTGTGTGTGTGTAGTTTTCATTATTTGGTTGTACTGTTATTTAAATATTAATTTAAATAAAATCTAAAATAGTTAAAAAAAAGTAAAAGTAATGCTGTACAGATAAATCGGCTGCAAAGGAAAAAATACAGTCTAATAAATGTTGAAATCAGACTCAAAACAAATATGTTTTCATTTTACAGTAGCTCGATCAGCTCCTTTATCAATCTTTAATGATACAAAAAGTTAATGAAACGTTAAAATAGTAAAAAGGGTCGGATATTCAGTGTATTATTGATGAAAAACAGTAACAACAAATAAGAGAAAGATAGATAAAAAGTGCTCAGTAGCTTTCTGCTGACTAATCAATTAATTGTCTAATCATTTCAGCTGTTTTTAAGTGTCAAAAACATTTTTTGCAAAGTTGTTTAAGGAACATATCATAAAATGTTGATGTTATTTATTTGATTTTAATATCAAGCAGTGAAAAGTATCACAAGTGACGCATTTTAATTTTACAGAACTGAACTGAACTTAATTTAATGTATCAAATGTTTGATTTGATCGATAAATAGTTGATATCTCTTTGTATTTGTTATGCTTGGCATGTTAAATGTTTTTCATACTATGTACTATTTTGTGTTGTTTCATATTAATTCCAATATCTTTATTTATTTTTTTGCGTGTATAATGCTTTATAACACTCTTACAAATAAACTTTATCTAAAAAATAATATTAAACTTTACTTGTTCACACACGCAGAAAGATGCCGCTCTGTAGATGGTCAGTTTATAATTTGACAAACATTATTATTATTATTAAACAGAAATGTGAGTTTATTTTTTAGTTATTTCTACTCTACCTCAGGGGAGTAAAAATGTGGTTATGCATTTAAGTTTTGGTCTGTTTTCTTATGTTCGCCTACACCACTAATGCATCACTTTAATGCAAAGCAGCCAGTCACACAACTCCGGTCAGAGGAAATGTCTTCATACTGGCTTTGTCTCAGCTTTTAGATTATCTGAAAACCTTAAAAGTAGATTAGTTTAAAACAGCCTCAAAGCTTTTGATAAATCAATTTGTTTTCGTGTGTGTGTGTGTGTGTGCGCATGTGTGTGTGTTATGCATTGTGTCTGACAATGCATCACTGATTCTTTGATTGGGGGATAAGTCTCTGCTTGTGCGTCCATCTTGATTTGATGGCCGGAGAGAGGGCTGATTGACCCCGTGACCTTTATGTGTGGTGTTGCGCTCTTCTCTTGGTCGTCCGGAGCTCCTGTCAGCGGGTTAATGAGCGACGGCTGCTCGGGGCATGCTGGGCCCTGGCTAAGTGACCAGACCGGATGACCACCCTCTGCCCCGACTCTTGCACCTCTGTATGGCCTTCAGTTAAATGCCCTCTCCCTCCCCCTCTGCGAGTGAAACTGGGATTCAGAACTTAAGCTCAGGTTTGTACAGCTGCTGTTCAGCCTTTCACTGCTCAGCAGCGGAAATGATCACTGAGCCTGTGGCAACTTTGGATGCAATGCTGTCAACGAATGTCAACATTCAAGATAGTTTTATTTAATAATTTTAAAAATCATACTCACTGCTGACTTTTAAGCATATATTTCATTAGAATAAGTAGAAATAATAACGTTTATTCTAATACACTATTATAGCCTGTTTTAGTGCGAGAAGGTTGAATTTTGGGGTAGCTGATATCTTTATTTGTATTATTTTTCATTCAAAAATTCCCCATAAATGGTTTTATGCACATCATATTGTAGCTGCCAGCTGATATATTTTTAGTGTTTAATCATGTCTTTGTCAACAAATACGCAGTACACTCGTTGCTTAGTCTTTTAAAAATTTTGTGTAAACTGTTAAATAATTTAATGGGCTTAAAAGTTTAAGTGTTTATATACATGTATAAACATTTTTCAGTCATGAGTCATAACATGTTGTAACATATTTATATGACAGGTACATGTTCCTGTCCTGTTCTGCTGTATAAATGTAATTTTGCTCATTGTTAGGTGGTTTTCAGGCAACATGATTGCATCATAATATATAAGCTCTGTGGATCTGGCTCATTTGCTATTAATTAAAATGATATGATGATATGATAAGGTGTACAAATGCTACTCTCTGATCCAGAAAATAGCATAATGCTCACGTTTTGTGCAAACACAGCTCAATACAGCAGCATAGTTGCTGGAATAATGTGAACTCAACAGGATTGAGGACATTAGCTCAGCATTATTGCATCTGGATAACAGTTTGTCATAGCAAAGAAAATTTGCAGCACATGATTCTTAATTTATATTTAGTACAAGTATTTCAAAAATATTCAGTGGTTGCATGTTCAGCTTTGATTTAACACATCCATCCAGCAACATAACAGAGCCATTGGAAAGGTAATTGTTTAAATTATTCATCTATTCATCCAAGTGGGTTGGAGACCTTCCCAGGTGTGATAGGGTGAGAGGCTGAGGACGCCCCAAACAGGCTGCCAGTCTGTTGCAGGGCTAACACAGAGAGACAGACAACTGGTCAAGCTCACATTTGTTTAAATAATTTTTTAATTGGGTCATTTTTTTTACAGTTTTTTTTTACATGGCAAACAATAAAAAACATTTTCTAATGAAAAAATTATAGTCTACATCTAGGCCTATATAAAACATGGAGTATTCAAACAAGGATTATGAAATTTGTTCATTAATTTTTCATTTGCTCAAATTTTTATTTTGTGATTCCATGAATTGTTGAATTATGAACTGAAGAAGAGGAGCAATCTCAGTTGATAGAACATAAATTAAACATATTAAACTCACTTAATTAAATTATATATTTAATTATTAAAGCCTGGTGAGAAATTAACAGATCACAGAAACGTTAGAAAACATTTTATACATTAATTAAATAATAGCACCAGCACTTCTCCTTTTTGTTCTTATTGTATTGTACTGAGATGGTTGGGGAATGAGGAGAATAAATTTTACATCGTCGTTTGCTAAATCCTTTTGCTTTTTACTTTCCTGCGTAAACTCTTCTTAATTTGTCCCATGTGCTCAACAGATCTGACCCACAGTGTAACAGGCTGGCTTCTCCAACCTTACCACAACAAGCCAAAGCACAGCTGAAAGCAGCCCATCCCAGCGTGGACGTTTGTTAAAGTGAACAGGGTAATGAATTTTAAACTGCTATAGTAACAGCTCTCAGACATGTGGTTTTAGTGTGTGAGCATGGGTGAGTGGGTGGGCGTGTGTGTGTGTGCGGTTAGGATTTGCAGTTGTGTCTGTGTCTATGTATCTGTATGAATGTAGGGGGATATGTGCATTAATAGAGGGGGGTGTGGGGGCTGGGAGTCAGCCTCTGTGTACGTGTGAGTGTATGTGCTGCGGATAAAGACCTAGCAAACTAGCCTGGCTTAGCTGACAGGTGACAAGGGTTGTTTTGAATGGGGATTTTGTAATACCAACAGTGAGGAAAAAGCCGGGGTACCAAGGGACTTTTGAAAAGAGAGAAAGAAGACTTTTCTTCTAGCAGTGAAGGAAGAGAGAAAGGGCCCTGAAGGCTTCGAGGGACTTAGGGATCCCACTAATCAAACTGCTCCACCGTCTAGCGCACTCATTTTTATTCAAAACGTAGAAATGCTAAATCATTCCAATCGGATTGATCCCTGTGTCAGTGCCTGTGTGGTATTCTCATTCTCTTCTTTCTGCCGTGTCCTCAACTTTGACATATCAGTCAAGCAAGGACACTCTGTCACAAAGAGCACTGATCCAGAGGCAGCCTGATGGTTAAGAAGTGGCATTTTAAATGTTGTTTGTAAATTTGCATGCATTAGTTAGGCCCCCTTGAAACGAACTACTTAAAACACCTTTGTCTTTAGAACATGTTTTCCCCCGGAACAGAAGTCCACAACTTCAGACTGAGAAACCTCAAAGGCCAGGTGGCTTTTCTTAATACTATATGATATTTATATATATACAGACATACTGTTAAGTTATTGAACAGAGTTCAGATTGTGTGTGTACGAAATGTGTAACAAATCATAATCAAGAAGTGATTGATTTATTTTAGGGCACAAATTAAACAGAGAAATAATACATATATTTTAATATTAAGGGTGTGTAAAAAATGTTAAAGGTGTAACTCAAAAGCGAGCACACACACACACACGCACACACATGCAGGGTGCTGTATCCATTACTTCAGAGGGTGGTACATTACCTGGAGATTTATTCTAATCTAATCCTACACTCTAAAAAGTGTATGTGCAGAAAGTCACTTAAAAGTTTGAGTGAAAACAATCGACTTCAGCTGTGGCAGAAATGAAAAGAAAAGCAATGTAGATTGTTTTTACTCAAAGTTTTAGGTGACGTCAGCTTTCTGCACATACACTTTTTAGAGTGTACTTGCCTCACCCTTACCTTAGCCAAACCTTAAGGTATGATGTCACTCTCAGATTTTATGATGTATATCACACCTACACATTACAGTAATGTGTAGGCATTGACTAAACAATGCAAAACAAGCAATTTTGGAATGAATATTTAGAAATTAACACACTGATTTATTTTGTTTTTAAAGAATAATTCAAATGATGAAAAGAATAAAAATAAGAGTTTCTCTGAGAAATAGTTCATGCACTTCAGATTCAAACATTGCATCTTTATGTTTTAAAACTGTACACCTGTATATACAGGTACAGGTAGTTAATTTAATCAGGCAGTTTTAATGAGACATTTTTTAAAAGATGTCTATGTCTTCATGTTACAATGGAAACTTTTCTGCTCAGTTTTTGGTTCAGCAAATGTGAGCAAAAGTTGCGCTTACCAGGAAGGAAGCTGTAACTGATTTATGCTATTGTTACATTCTAGTAAATGTATAAACAATTTTTTTCTATCACAACCCCCAGGAAGGTGAAACTAAAGCAATCCCAGCTTTTAAGTCATATTTACTCTGTCTTGTAATACTCGAAACAACTTCAAGTGCCAGCTTTACATGTACTCTGACATAGTTTTCATTTCGTAATGCACCAGATGTATTCAGTGGGTGACAGGTCTCCACTGCAGCAGGAGGAGTTTAGCGCCTAGACTGTTAATCTGGAGCCATGCTGTTGGACTTCATGCAGAATGTGGTTTGTTATTGTGTTGCTGAAATAAGCTTGGCAGCTCCAAAACCCGTATATATGGTTCAGCTTTATTAACACTTTTGGAGATTTTCACCTATGATTTGCAAAAAGAATTGGTCAGACCACAGCACACTTTGTCCACTTTGTCTCACTGCATCTTACGCCAGCTCTGCTCCCGAGACGACGGCAGCATTTCCACGCTGTTTACACGCTGCCCAGCCGAAAAGCCACCCGCTCTAAAACTTCAGTGGACTGCATTTAGCTTTGATGATAACATGCATCTGCCATTTTTGAGGCACATAATGTTGTTGAACCTGGATCTCCAACCCAATGGAAGGCTCTTATCTATTTGCTTAGTAAATTTCAGGTGGTCAATTTCTTATCCCGGGCAACATGTGTTTCCTTCTTTACATGATGCAGTTTTAATTTGCATATGTGTTAACAAGCTGATAATGACAACGGTGTTTAGGAAGTGCTCCTGAGGACATGTAGTGATTTTAGCTCTGGATTCTTTGGATCTTTAAATGACATCCTGCTCTTTGTCAATTATGCATTTTTAAATCTGAAGAATTCTTGCAATTTCTTAGAGTGGTGAATATTAGTGACGTGTTGCCAAATTAACCTGATTAGTTCTGATATCTTCTTCCTCTTCTTTGCATTACACAACTGTTCCAGTCTTTTGTTGCTCCTTGTCCCAACTCTTTTTGGGAATGTGTTTCTGAACATTTTCATTATATAATGAAAATGTTCCTTCTATACAATTTTCAGTTGGATACGCTGTCAAACTTTTATTTGAGTGCATATAGCAGATGAACATCTTTTGTATTTTGCTGTGCTAGGGACTGCAAACAGAAATAATGCATCAGTTTTACTACAAACCTTTGAAACATGTAATCATTGTAATATCATGTTAAAAATCAATCTCATGAAAAAAGAAAAACTCTTGAAAGAACAATCGGGACATCAAGGCTATGAGCAAATATGCCAATAGAATCTTTATTTCCATCCACCTTATTGGTTTGTCTTCCTGTCCTGCTGGTGCAAATCATTTAATTAGCCTTATAACACAACACACACACTCTCAGCTCCCTTGAATGATTTCACCTTGGAAAACAGACTAACCTCACAGTGGATTAGTGGTGGGAGTGAACAGAAAAATCGGTAATTGGTAAAAGAAACAAATTTTTAAGGTTAAACATCCCTGCTGTGACCCAGTTTGTCCTCCAGAGAACATTTACCCAGGCAAACAGTGGCCTCTCCCTAACCCCCACCTCCACCCCAACACACCCACCGCAGTGGCACCCTAGGAATGAAAAGGGGAGCACTGACTCAACTCTCATCCTCTCCAGCATCCTCTCTGAGATTAAATCATGAAATCATTTAGTGTTTGTGTGGTCTTCTCTTGGCTGTGGGGAGAAAGGATGGACCGGGTAGAGAAAGAGAGGAGCTTCAGTCAGTGTGTGGGAACCACATAGGAAGAAATCCCTGGCTGATCCTGGCCAAGACACTTTGTTTTTCTCCCCTCCTCTCCCACCCCTTCCCTCCCTCTCTTTCTGTCCATCCATTTTTTGGGTTTTCATTTTTATTCATAGGGTGATCAGGGTGGAGGGAAGGGTGTCAAGAAAGCAGGGGGCAGTTTGTGTGTGTGTGTGTGTGTGTGTGTGTGTGTGTGTGTGTGTGTGTGTGTCGGAGGAAGGGATTGTTCGTCAGCCGATGCCAGTGGATGTAGGTGCAGGCCTCAGA
>JAVDPK010002935.1:0-27421 GCA_034780415.1 Cichlasoma orientale | reverse complement strand
TCAAATGGTTGAATTACCTCCTCAGTATGCAGTCAAGTTCTCCAGAGTCCTGCTAATGACTTCTATATTTGACTCAGATGTGTTGAAGCAGAGACACATCTAAAACCTGCAGGACACCGGCCCTCGAGGCCTGGAGTTGAACACCCCTGCTTTAGAGTGTGGCCACTTTGGGATCAATAAGTTGCTACCACATGCGTATGCAGCATCCTTGGTTTCTCAGTTAGTTCCACCCCTCACTCCTGACATTTGGTTTCAACAAAACAAAACAAACAGTTTATCTTTGTATAACCACGCCACAACACACACATTTAATATGCTGTTGTGTTCTAACTTTAAAAAAGACACCTGTTGTTTTAGTCATGCTGTATATCACCTCAATTCATAGAGAGCTGAGAGAGACTGTTTAGATGGGATTGTTTTGTGTGTTTTTAAAAGCTTAATGTGTTAATCCTCCATTGATAAGGTTGTAATAATGAGATTACAGTTTGAACTGATGCTCAACACTCAAACACTTTCAGATGTCTTTTTACGTAGGGCACCATTCCTCAAAGAGGAGCTGAAGCATTTCAGAAAAATTCAAGTGTGACTGACCAGCTATGTGTGGGTTTTTCTTCTTCTTCTTGTGACTTCCTGGCTGTGGTAAGAGTGTCTCTTATACCAAACAGCTGTAATCTGCCTGCAGGCGGCATGCTGTTGCCAACTTATCTTCATGTTCTGTTATGTGTCAAATGAACTCGCTCCCCCTCCACCTCTTTTTTTTTTTTTTTTTCCAGTGCCTTGTGTTTGTGGGGTGACTGCTGAGCTGCCTCTGCCATTGGCTTGTCATCCTCCCAGGCCAAGTATGGCAAGTGGGGGTGGTGGTGGTGGGTTTAGTAGTACCTTTTGCCTCTGACAATTCTTAGCAAAGCATGACACCAGTGTCATGTGCCGCTGCTGGCCATCAAACAGAAACATGTACTTAGAGCAGGTCTGTAATGAACTGTAATGCTGTTGGGTTTCAGACTTTGAGTCTAACAAAATAGGATGTGTGAAGATGTCGCATTTGAGCTATGCAAATGTGTGGTTTGTGGCAGTTTTCCTTTTACATTTCACAGACCAAACAATGAATTAATGAAACACGATTGGTAGATTATTTCTATATAAAACCAAATTCTGTGTTTTAAAATATTATTAATATGACAAGAAACACAAAAAAACTCAACATTTCTTAAGTTTGTGTTTTAAAATCTTAAATAACTTTAAAAAAAATTATTAGTGACTTTTTTTTTTTGCTGATTTTCAGAAAAATTGGGTGATTTTATGATCATTATGGTATCTAAGTCCTTACCGTCCTAACCCATCTGCCCTTACCACCTCTTTGTGTATTAGGTTATAGTAACCTTACAGGCTGTGTTGTATGGTAGGGTACTGTTGGATTTTTCATCAGTGTGATTTGTGTATACAGTGGTTAACAAATTTTTTAGACCACCTGCCATTAAAAACAAGCAAACACAAATATTTTAGGAATCTGTCAAAAACTTGTTCAAAACTAAAAATTGCATCGTCATTTATTAGGCAACTGAATTCACATGTTTATGCACATTGGACTTTTCTGATAAGGCAGAAATTAATTAAGGATAACATTCAAACACTAAACTTAATTTTTCTGTTCAGAACTGCAAGTAAATAACTGTAATTTGGTATCTTAATTAAAACGTAATAATGTGTTTTACTGTTTTTTTTCCTTCAGCTTTTTTGAAAAACAGTAAATTTGAAAATTCATGGATAACAACAATAATTATATTTTAGCATTAAAAATATCATTTCAGTTAGAGCTTGCACATACTGGTGGATTAACCATTGCACACTGCAACAGCAGTATCCTGTACATGTTATGAAGGTTAAAATTATCAGAGCTTGAATGATATTTTGGCGGGGCCAATATTATCAACTGATTTTAGCTATTTGCCAATCTGTTGGTATCTGCATTTACAACAGCCGATACATGAAAATGTAAAAAGTAAAGAAACCCCTTTCAGCTGTGTAATGGATGATGTTGCATACCAGAGGGCACTCTGCAAATTCCCTATTGGCAACACTGGTTTCGAACATCACAGCCAGCTGATCTGAGCGGGGTGGTGCAGATTGTAAGCACGGTAATAACTACAAATATAAGGGAAATCTATTTGTTTTGTGTGTCTGAAAGCCACATATCAGAATATCAGATTTTTAAATGACCAAATATCGGCGTCTGTATCGGTCTTAAAAATGCTATATTGGTTGGGCTTTAAAAATTATGCCGACCCACATAAAATTTTCTCCATACCACGCGCAACTACATTTTAGCGTGCATACTTCCTTTACAGCTCACAAAGATCTGCATTCACTTTATTCAATACATCCACAACTGATCACACTTATTCCACTTTCAGTCCTCTTGTCTATGTGCGAGAGGAGGAAGACTACAAATCCATGCAGAAAATGCACAATATACTAAATGTCTGGACATATTACCGAAAGATGTACTTGTCTTAGTTGGAAATGCAGAAAATAAAGGTGCATCACCATAATTATTTGGAAATGTTATTTTGTCTATCTCAGACTCCAAGGAATCTGCACATATGGTCGGTTTCTATGTATCTTAGATGAACATATGTTGGGGTCAACATCTCTATGATGTCAGTCAACATATCTGCCAGGCAGAACACACCATTTGATATAATCAGTATGTAACTCTTTGTTCAACTAGCTTCTTTTGATTGGATGCTCAGCAACACAAAAACTTCACACTCTGTGTGTGTAGATATAGACAATATATGATAAGATGCTCGTGATTCATTCTTCAATAAACAGCAGCCAAATGCTTGAATCACTCAGATCAGCTCTCAGTTCATTCTAAGCTTTACTTTTAAACTACTTTTACAATTAGACAAATGCACACCTGTGTTCACAAACACAAAAAGCTCATAACATTAAATGAGTTTGAATCAGCCGGTTAGCTGAACAGTGGTTTGTGTGGCGTCTCATGTGTGTCTGTTTCTGTTTGAAAGGGGCGTGTTTCTGCTATTCATAGTTGTGAGAACTTCAGAGGTCTATTAGAGGTCAGTGTAAGTCCTTCTAATAGCAACTGCTGCCGCACAGGGCCTCTCAGACAACCACTGTCGGCACAGTCTCGACCTTTCTTCATATACGCATTGTGGAACAGTGAGTAAAAAGATTGATTTTAATTTTTGGTCTGGTAATAATCAGTGCTGAACTTTGAGAAAATGTACTTAGCTGCACAAGATTGTCCTTGAGCTGATTTGAAAGCAATGTGATCATTGCTTTGCTTTCATAGTGTTTACAAATATTTCCTGCAGAACTTGGTGCAACATTTGTTGAGTTTAATTTAGAGTTTTTGATTATGGAACTTTTTTTTTTTCTTCTTCAGAGAGGACTAACAGATTTCAACTGTGTGAATGAGTATAGCCTTTACTTGTTGGGTGGTTGTTTAATATAAGAATTGTCATCTCAGCACAATTTACAGTATTTAATTCACATTTATAAGTCAATGACAGCTTCTCCACAGTACTTTGTCCCAGTTGGCACTGTTTCCATTTGTCACGGGTTTGCTGTTAATAATAGAAGTAGGTGAGAAGTCAATTGTTGTGGTCGTTCACGTTGTTCATTTACCTCCCAGAGGTCAAAAGAGTTAAATGCATTACATTTGGTTTCAGACGCCCAGGCTGAAAAAAAACTGTGAGTTCCATAGAGAACAGCATGAAATGTCAGAAGTCTAAGTTATTATTTAATGTGCTCCTTCCATATTGAGACATAATAATAATAATAATAATAATAATAATAATAATAATAAAATGCTGGTTGAATGTATCAGTGAATTTAAATAGTTTTTTCCTGCTTCAGGCTTCTCATATTTCATTTAACACGTAATTAAAAGTCAGACATTCAGCCTACTTGTGGCTTATTTTATTGTTAAATGAATATTTTAGTAGAACAGAGCCATATGTGTCCATGACAGTGAAGAGTGAGCCCAGCCCAGTGAGCTCATTTCTACACGGATGCTGAGCAAGGTTCAGCATCTCGACCGTCTCGTTTTATTTCCTCTGAGGTTTTTGATCAGAAAATGTGTCTGGAGTCGTACTTATTTCCCAAGTCTTTGTGTTCAAATGCACAGCTGTTGCTTCCTTTTGTATTCACAACATCATTAAAAGAAGAGAAGGAAAACAAAGGCAAATGTGTACGTGTTTCATCAACACATTTTTCAACAATAAGAATAGATTTTAAACATAAAGGCAGTCAATAAAAACTCTATTCACAATAAAAAAAATGTCTTCAATTTAAATTTATTGACTTGCGCAATTTAAAACTACACAAAAAGGCAAAGAGAACAAATAACATACAGTGCACGGAGAGACAAAAAGTCCAATGGACTTCCATTTAATTAATAGTAAAAAAAAAAAAAAAAATTCACATTGTTATGGAAAAAACACAAAATTGACATATAATAATGTGGCTACATAAAATGAATGAATACAAAAGTTGTTTAAATGTAATACAGTAATAATCCTATCAAAGAAAAAGTTTGACTATGGAACTGAATGCTGATAAAGGAATACTGAATCAAGTTGAGAAAGAATGTACCAGTGGGGAAAAATTATAGTAAGTCTCAGGGATATTTTCTTTGTTAGGATATATCTTTATAAATAAAGACATATACTTGATAGATATTGATGTCATAAACAGTAAGAATCTTAACTTTCCTAATAAAGGAACAGATGGGATGGATGACTGAAGAATCTGCAGGCAGGAGTAGGAAAAGTACTCACTCAAACTAAACTTAGCACAAACAGTAAGGAAAGTTGTGTTTGGTTGATTCTTTCTTTGTTGTAACAATGCTTCTTAGCAATAACTCTTATAAAGTTGCAAAGCCTGTTCATTTCTCCTTACATGGTGCCACATTTGTAAGGAAAATGTATTTGTGGGTTGAGCAGCAGAGTTGAGGATGTGGGTTGTGTCCATGAAGAATTTGCCAAATCTTCTCTGCGAATGCCAAACATCTCTCTTGGTCTGAGCTTCTGGTACTTCAGGTGCTGACAGCCAGGCTTGTCATCATTGCAGACAATCTCAGTGCAGATAGATGTCAAGATGAGATTCTGAAACCAGTGGCAATCCCATATCTGCACAGTCTGGGAATAAACTCCCCTGAGACTTGCTCACCCCCACAAAGCAGGGTTTATCAGAGACTCCAGAATTTGGGAGTGGTGAAGATGGAATGACCTGCCTGCAATCCTGACCTCAACTCCATTGAAAACTTGTGGGATCAGTCTGGGCGTGCTGTTCGTGCTAGAGTGACCAACACAACCACAATGGCAGACTTTCAAATGCTGGTTGAATAATGGGATGCCATCTCACAGCAGTGTGTGACCAAGCTGGTGACCAGCATGAGGAGGTGCCAGGCTGTTGTGGTTGTGTATGGTTCTTCCACATGTTACTGAGGCCTAGGGCTGCAACTATCGATTATTCCATCGATTAATTGAGTAATCGGATAAAAAATACTTTGTCTTATTCACAGTTCATCTGCATATTTTAACTTCAGTAGACGTACTGCAGATTTTTCTCTGTGTGGAACAAACAGCGGTGGATGGAGCAGCTACAAAGTTGACGCTTGCTGATCAGGGGGTTGATGAAGGGCTCCTCCAGCGGTTTCCCAGTTAGAGGAAAAGTTCTGCTGCTTTGGAGGCTAGAAAAACATTTCCTTTTGCTCCACCTGAGCTCACTGTCTCGATAACGGCTCAGCCTCTTTGCGCTTGCTGCGTATGTGCAGACAGATTTCACATAAAGCAACTGCTGCTGTTGCATTATCAGTGTTTTTGTTGAAAAACTGGGGGCTGCATGAGCTTAGGGTCATTTTTACAAGTGACGGAAATCCGTTGCAACGATGGAGAACTTTATTGCTGCTAATGCGGGTGCTTACCTGGAGACACCCGAATAAATTGTTAATATTGCTAACGTGTCCTGTTTCTCCAGACTTCAATCATCCAATCCAATAATCACTAAAAAAAAAGTCAATAGCAGAATAAGCTGTTTGGCATTCACAGAGATAATTGGGCAAATTCTTCATGGGCGCAACCCACATCCTCAACTCTGCTGCTCAACCCAAAAAATACATTTTCCTTACAAATGTGGCACCATGTAAGGAGAAATGAACAGACTTTCCAACAGTATAAGAGTTATTGCCAAAAAGCATTGTTACAATATAGAAAGAATCAAGCAAACACAAATTTCTTTACTTTTTGTGCAAAGTTTTATAGTACAAAATGAAAGGTAAGATCAATTTAAACTGTAATCAAGATTAAGGAAGCAGTTTATAGTAGCAGGATGACTAACAAGTAATGCTGCACATAGAATAAGAAGCTAAAATGGGTTTCCCTGAACAAGGAAAATATTAGCAATGTATATCAGCATTAAGCTCAAAAAGGTGACCAATTAAAAAATAATTAAATCAGGTCTTACATTATTTTTGTAGAGCATGATTTCTTAGCTCTTTATTAAAGGATGTAGTGTTAAGATCTTTCAAACATCTTTTTGGTAGCTTTGTAGTCATGTTTATGTCAGATGTTTAATTCATTTTAAATCTGGTTGGCAGATTTTAAAGCCCAAAAAAAAAAAAAATAAAAACGTTACTGTGAAGTGTTGGTTCATCACTGAATCACTGAGCTGTACGCCGCTGCTCCATCTCTCCGGTGAGCCTTGAATGATTCACTGTCAATTTATCCTTGAAGCTTTTATTTTGCGCTGTACCGTTTTTGCCTTATTGCGTCAGTTTGCCACAAATAGATGTTGGTGTCAGAGAAAAGTGAAAGCTGTAGATGTGATACAGTCTTCTCAAACAATCTGGCTTTTGGGATCAAGTTGCAGCTGTTTGACAGTAAATATTAATATCAAACTACTCACTGAAGAGATGAGATTACTACACTAGGTCAGGATTGATGTGCAGGTTAGACTGCAGCAATTTAGACAAACATCAAAATAAGTAAATGTAACAGGAGGAAAAAATGAAAGTGTATAGGGTAAATTGTGTGTGGTTTTTAAACCGATGCTTCGGGCCTTAACACCACAGTTCTGTGGCGTGGGCTCTGCTGTAATGTAAAGGTCAGAAGGTATTAAAAAAACGTTATTCTTTTCTGTTTTTCTGCAGGTTTAGTGCAGAGTAACCATGCAGGCTCAGGAAGTCCTGAGACAGCTGCGGATCCCCGAGCTGGATGACTTTCGGCAGTATGTCAGAGGCTTTCCCACCAACGCTCTCATGGGTATGGGTGCCTTCGCGGCCATCACCACCTACTGGTTCGCCACCCGGCCGAAAGCCCTCAAACCGCCCTGCGATCTTGGACTGCAGTCAGTGGAAATACCAGTAAGTGATTTCTTTTCTTTTCCAGTTAAACTCTCTGGACTGAGGTTTTGGTTTCTTTTACAGTGGAATATATGAGGCATGAAGCATGATTCAGTAGCAAGTGTGCAAAGCTGACTTCATACACCAGAAATGTTAATGGATTTCCCTCCAGGAACTTAATCACAGCTGGCATCAGTGCAGTTTTACAAGTTATAAGACATGACTTTCTCGCTTCTTGTTACATTTAAAGGAATAAAACGTTTTTCACACAGTCAAATTTGGCTCTGCTGATGAAGCTTTATTGACTTTTGTTTTATTATTTCAGGGTGCACAGCGTTGTCACTTGTAGCCCAATCTTTCCGCTGGAGCGCTTGAGTAGATAAATGTGTTAAGAGATCATGAAGAGTTTGCTGAGTAATGCTTATGAGTGCTGTTCTCTTGTAGGGTGGTGAGCGTGCAAGAAGATCGGTACTGTGCGACGATGACTCTTACATGACACACTACTACAATGATGCACGCACATTATATGAGGCGTTCCAACGAGGGCTCAGAGTATCAAGTTAGTGTTTCTCTTATATTGGTTAAACATGAGAAATCCTCAAAGATGCTGATGTTGGATAAAAGTTTCTCTCTTTTGCAGATAATGGACCATGTCTAGGATCGAGGAAACCAAACCAGCCGTACGAATGGCAGACTTATAAAGAGGTTAGATAGGGCACCACAGCCATGTCAGAGTGGGATTTTACAACTGTTAGAGTGGGATCAATTTTAAAAACTGTATTATTTATTTTGTACAGGTAATAGACAGAGGAGAGTACATCGGCTCTGCCTTCCTTCACAAAGGACACTCTCACACAGGAGACAGATTCATCGGCATCTTCTCTCAGAACAGACCAGAGGTAAAACTCACACCATCCTCTCATTTTGTTAAACTGACTCTGATTATTCTGTGTTGTTTCTGTGATTACTACCTACTGCATCCTACAGGCTTAGGGTAGGGCACCAACAACCATGCCACTTTCAAAGTTACTCAAATCACCTTTCTTCCTCATTTTGATGCTCGGTTTGACCTTCAGCAGGTCATCTTGACCATGTCTACATGTTGCTGCCTTGTGATTGGCTGATAAATGAACAGCTGAGCATACCTAATAAAGTGTGTCTTCTGCCCTGTCTCTCTACCCTCACCCCCAACTGGTCATAGCAGATGACTGCCCCTTCCTGAGCCTGGTTCTGCTGGAGGTTTCTTCCTGTTTAAAAGGGCGTTTTCCCTTCCCTCTGTCGCCAAGTGCTTGCTCATAGGGGGTCGTTTTGACTGTTGGGTTTTCGCTGTAATTATTGTAGGGTCTTTACCTTACAATATAAATCACCTTAAGGTGACTGTTTGTTGTGATTTGGCGCTATATAAATAAATTGAATTGAAGTGGAGTGTAGAGCAACTGCAGCTGGCCTTAGAAACTGTGGGGTAGAGGCATGATTGTTTTTTTCCACTGATGGGAGAGCTGGTAGACCGAATTTGATGATGATCAATTTTTCTGTTCCAAGTCAAAATCTTTGACATGAATAATTCTTGCTTTCATACTTGAAGTATTACCATGTTCTCTTCTTTTTCTTTCTCTAAAATTAATAATGGTGTTTCTGTGCAGTGGACCATTGCAGAGCTAGCCTGTTACACATACTCCTTGGTGGCTGTCCCGCTGTATGACACACTCGGTACCGAGGCCATCGACTACATTATTGATAAAGGTATTAAAAAAAAAAAAGGGCACCATCACACACTAGCCAGACATTGCCTACAGCAGAGTGTCAGAGTGTTCTATAAATCAAGGACCCCGATGCTGAAAGATTAAATCAGTGGCTCACCTGGTGCCGTCTGTTTTACAGTCACCATCTCAACAGTGATCTGTGATATCCCCGAAAAGGCCCGGATGATTCTGGACTGCGTCAACGGAAAAGCACGAGCGGTGAAGACGATTATTCTCATAGAGGCGTTTGATAGCGACCTGGTGACCCGGGCAAAGGAGAGCGGCATCGAAATCCTGAGTTTGAAGGAGTTTGAGGTGAGAATAACAGACAGCTTTGTCATTTATAGATGTTTGAGTTTCAAGAAATGTTCATTTTTTTTGATGTGCAAATACAGATTTTTTTTTTTTGTTTTTGTTTTTTAAATTGTGTTATCTTGTGTTTTGTTGGCATCGTAGTATTCTAATGTCCTTGCATGCACGTAAAATAACAATGAAGGGTATTCTGATTGTTATTATATTACTGTTCGTATTTATGAAAATCATTCATCCATGTCTGGTTTGAGCTACATAGAAATTTGACCCCTATTAGGACTTCCTGTTGAAACACTAATACATTTCATGTTTTTGTTTCCAGGCCTTGGGTAAAGCTAACCACCAGAAACCAGTGGTGAGTAGGAACAGCACATCCGGTTACAAATTACTCCAATGAGAATCATTGCTGCAGCCTAGATGAATTTACTTGATCAACTGGTCTCTATCTTTAAAAATATATATATTTTAAATGTAATTGCGGTTCATGCTTCATGTGCATCAGTGTAGCTCTCTGATCTGATTACAGCCCCCCAAGCCAAATGACCTTGCTCTTATCTGCTTTACCTCTGGAACAACAGGTGACTACAGGATTGTTATTACTTTAACATTTTCCGAAATATTACGTTTTTACAGTATTCATCATCTTAATTGCTTTTTAAATTTTGCTTTCAGGATACCCAAAAGGTGCAATGATTTCTCATGAAAATGTAATCAGCAACACTGGAGCTTTCATTAAAGTGACCAAGGTAAACAAACACACCCACCAGATTCTAATACTTTTAATTCGATTGACTCTCTGAAACCTTTCCAAACAATAATGACACAGAAGCCTTCATCTGAGTCGCCTTCACATGGAGAACGGTCAGATAGTCATCAGCCTGTAAGACTAAATCCTGGAGAAAAAAATTAATTTCTAATGCCAGAAAATTCAGTTAACCCGTTTTTTTTTCATCGTCAGACATCAAAGATGAGCCAGAAATTACAACACTTGTTAAAAAGACAAAACATAAAGTCTTAGGTTTTTATTAGTATAGTTAAATTGTGTTTTGAAGTACAAAAGTTGGTCTACAACAGATGTGTGAAGTAACAAAGTACAAATGTTATTGCACTTATGTAAAATTTTCAGGTATCTGTACTTTACTTGAGTATTTATTTTTCTGACACCTGTTTACTTTTGCTCCCTACATTTTTACACAAATATCTGTACTTTCTACTTCTTACATTTTCAAAACAGACTCTGTACTTGAGGTTTAACACAGTTGAGTGAAGTTTTTATTTCCTCTCACTGCACCTTCAAACATCAAACCGATCTGAGCCTAAATCGAGGGAAGAATAACACTTAAGAGTCAGTGCTAATGGTGTGTTCTCCATCACTGGGGCTGATCGCATACAAAGAGGCGAAAGAGGCAAAAACATGTAATTTATGCATCATTTGTAGCGCTGTACTCGGGGGTTAAATTTGGCTGGTTTGTTGTGCCAAAGAGTGATTTCTGATGTTCAGTGTGTTTTTTTTGTTTTTTTTGTTTTTTTTATGTGTAATGTCTTAGCTTATATTGGTAACTACACTGAAGTCAACAGGATTAATAAAGGGCTTATATATAAAATGATGAAATGACCTGTATTGTAAGTATCTTTACGATTCTGCATTATTATACCTACATTATAATCAATCCAGTCCTTTTTGGCCACAAATATCTTTATAGAACTGTAATGTTATGTTTGTTGCAATTTCTATAAGCAAGACATTTTTCTGCTGCCCTCTTGGCCAGATGTGGCCAAGGGGTTGGAGCCTATCCCAGCTGCCATAGTGCGAGAAGCAGGGTAGACCCTGTATCAAGATGACTTGATATCATTCATAGGAGATGTGTTTGACACATGCTTTGCAGATTATTAGTCAAAAAGTCATTTAAAACGGTTCAAATACAGCCACTAATTTTTGTCAAATGTAGGCAATCCCTTTTTGGCACAACACTGAACGATCCAGAACAGCATTAAGTTGTGGTCGCGGTACTTCAGCATCTAGCTAGCACCAGAGAAGAGGAGCGTAAAGGGAGTAACTTTTTAGATGGCAGGTAATTTCAAGTTCAGAGTTTCTAGCAGCTCAACAAATATCAGCAAACACACAAACTTTTTGCGTGCAGTTTGTTGCGCAGTGTGTCTGCTAGCTAAAGGTCCAGCTGCTGTATTTCCAGGGAGAGAAAAGAAAGAGAGAAGTTCACTCAGAGATGGAGAAACTTAAAAAAAAAAAAGAGGACGAGAGGAAGAAGAGAGGTTAGATTTAAAGTTAAAGATTGCTCAGTGACACCTGATAACATGGAAATTTAAAGCTTACTTGTAATGTGCTCATTTTTAAATCAGGCATTGGATCTGTATATGATGTGAAATTGAGGCAAAACAAACTGAGGTACACAAATTACGCATTATTCAAAGGTTGCATGAAAATACTCGTCAGTCTAGTGCAGGATAGACAGGTTAGCTTGCTGGACTGTGGTGAATTTTCAGTAAAGTACTGTGTTGGACTGGTTACATCAAGTGTAGCAGAGATGAGTTTGAATTTAAGCTGATGATGCTCAGATTCAAGCTTTATACCAACTTTATACTGTCAGTGTAGGGCAGGGGTCTCAAACTCCTGGCCCGCGGGCTGCTTCTGGCCCTGCCCCCTACTTCTGGCCCGTGAATTGTCAAAAATATAATACAGGTTGGCCCTTTAAGTTACTTTTTTGACAGTCTGGTGTAGGGGATAGCACAGGTCAGCTGACAGCAGCCTGTACACAAAGAAAATCTACTGGAGCACACAATAGAAATGATAGTTTGGATTCTTTTTCCCCATACGGAGCCACTACAATCAATCTTAGGGTTCCCCCCACCTGCCAAATCCCACTTTAACCCCACATTATACTCATTTTTGTGTTTAGGTGTGGAGTCAGAGTAAAAAAAAAAGTTTGTATTCCCATGTCTCTTATTATTTTCTTATTATACTAATATAGCATGAGGTTCAGTTAGCTTGGCACAAACATAGCTGGTAGAAAAGTCCTTCAAAGAGCTACTTTTGACCTTTTTTTACTCTGAGTACATTTCAGAGCATGTACCTTTTCACTTTTACTCAAGTAAAAAAGTTTAATCAGTACTTTTTAATACAAGTATCTGTACTTCTACTTAAGTAAAGAATGTGTCTAATTTTGCCACCTCTTTAAGTAAAAACAATTTAATCCAGTTTATCTGCTAAATATAAAAGAAAACTGAACCTTGAACCCAGCGGCCACAATCAAACTTTTTCCTTTGCTCTCATGAGTTACGTCAAATAGATTGTATCCGTGAAGCTGACTCTGATATCCCTGTCTGACCCCTGTTGCCTCTCCTTGATTCCTCTTTATATTTTCCCGTGCATGCCTCTGTCCGTCTGTCCTGCTCCCTCGTCTGTTCCTTCCTGTGTGGCGTCGTCCATCATCTAGAGCACACTGAAGCCCTCGCCCAAAGATGTGCTCATCTCTTTCCTGCCTTTGGCCCATATGTTTGAGCATGTGGTGGAGGTAAAGTACAGAGTGCTTCACCTGCATGTGTTTTGTGTGTCCCTCCGCAGGTACACTGCATGCTGAACGTCCATGACATTCATGTATCCTATCTCCCCCTAGCTCACATGTTTGAGAGGGTTGTGCAGGTATGTTGTGGACTTACTTACCTAAAGATACACTGCATAATGAATTTATAATTGGAGTAAATATTTAGGAGTCAGCAGAGAAGGAGCTTTAGTATCATTTTTGAGATGTGTGTAAAGCCATTTTGGCTTTTATAGTACCCTTTAAAGTCTGTCCAGAAGTGTTACAAGTTTTATTTGTAAATGACAAAAACTGAGAGCGTGACCACTTCACATGCTTTTCATGAAACATTTAGGATTTTCTTAAGGCTTAACTTGATTCATAGTAGTTAAAATTCACGCATACTGAAGGGAAATGCATGGCCAGGTTCTGTAGTTTCAATAATTTAGACTGAAGTACTGGCTTATTTGTCTGACCCACAGCCCACAAAACACTGATAGGTTTTGCATTTTTCATTGTAGAGAAAAACAGCAGTGAGTTTATGATGCCCTAGTGTGTTTAAATGCATCATTAGGTTGAATGAGCAGCTTCTTTTTCGCTCCCTAAGGGTGTCGTGCTCGTCCACGGGGCTCGAATCGGCTACTTCCAAGGTGACATTCGACTCTTGATGGATGATCTGAAAACACTCCAGCCAACAGTCTTCCCTGTTGTCCCACGTCTCCTAAACCGCATGTTTGACAAGGTCAGTGGATGTAGGTCAGCGTGTAGTATGCTGGGGTTTTTTTTCACTTTACATATTTTTGTGAAAGTACCGTTTTTCCGGTGTGCTGTCAATACTCTGTGAAACACGAGTTAGAGTTTTGTCCTCTCTCTGCAGGTTTTTGGTCAAGCCAACACACCGCTGAAAAGATGGCTGCTCGATTTTGCCTTCAGAAGGAAAGAGGCGGAGCTTAAAAATGGAGTAGTCAGAAAGGACAGCATGTGGGACAAACTCATCTTCAAGAAAGTGCAGGTAACCATGGCACACCTTAAAGCATCTTTTGACTTGCTTTTAAAAAATCTAGAAGATTGCTTGTCTACGTGCCTCATGTAGCTTTAAATGAGGTTCAGTCATTCAAATAGCAGGCAGCATGATACATGCTGAGAAATGGTAAATGGACTGGTTCTTGTAGAGCACTTTTCTACTCTACTTAACACTCAGAGCATTTTATACAGCATGCCTCATTCACCCATTCATACAAGCACTTTTTTCTATACCTAAGTGCTTTCTATCTAACATTCACACTCCAATGAACACATCGGAGAGCAACTTGGGTTTTAGTATCTTGCCCAAGGATAACTTTGGCATGCAGACTGGAGCAGCCAGGAATCAAACCAGCAACCTTCCAATTAGTAGATGACCTGCTCTATTTCCTGAGCTACAACCCACACAAATGGAGACATTGGATAAACATGAGCTCAGATTTGACCCTTTTCTTGCAATCATTGTGTTGATTGAATCAACGGCATTTTTTTGCAATGCATAATAAATTAGTTTTGCGTTGACATTTTGGAGCCTTCTTGTTTGTTTTGCACTTTACAGGCGAGTCTGGGCGGCCGTGTGAGGCTCATGATTACGGGAGCAGCCCCAGTATCCCCGACCATCCTGACTTTCTTGAGAGCTGCTCTCGGCTGTCAGGTGGGCCACAATCACAGCCATCTCATGGGTAATTTTTCTTTTGTTTTTGTTATTTTTTTATACATATCATTAATAATGTGCATGCTTTCCACAGTTTTATGAAGGCTACGGTCAGACTGAATGCACAGCTGGCTGTACCATGTCGATGCCTGGGGACTGGTCAGCAGGTGAAATATAAAACGTCCACTAAATGTTGCATTTTGTAGACTCAGTAATGCTTTTAAGCAAGAAACTAAACTATGACTCTTCTGTCATCAGGTCATGTTGGGCCTCCTCTGCCCTGCAATGCGGTTAAACTGGTGGATGTGGCAGAAATGAATTACCTGGCAGCCAACGGAGAGGGAGAGGTGAGGAGTGTGATTCATCAAATGCAAACGGTGTTTGGGTGGGATCATTTGCTCTGACTTGTTGGAAAAAGAATTTCATTTTATAGAAATTTAATTTACATTAAAATGCTGCTGTTACAGAGACTTACAGTCATGTGAATAAAGTTTTCACAGGACTCTATATACATGTAAAAAGCCTTACTGGTATCATAGGAAATAAGAGGGTAAGTAGCAGCCAGGTGCTGATATTCAAAAGCACTGATCATCAGCAAGCGTGAGCACCTCTATAAAAGCAGAAGCTTTGACAGTTTGCTGGTCTGGAGCATTCAGGTGTGTGTTAACATAATGCCACAATCCTCTAAAGAGTAAACATCCCATTAAATTCATCCAGTCAGATTGTGCTTTGCTCAGAGAAATTGGAGGAAAAAAAAAACACCAAGAGCTACAGAGGCCTCAGTTAGCATGTTAAATGTTAAAGTTCATGTCAGGACAGTTAGAAAAAAGACTGAACAAGAATGGCTTACTTGGAAAGCTTGCCAAGAGAAGCCTCTGCGCTCTAAAAAGAACATGGCAGCTGAGGTTTGCAAAGCTGCATCTGAACAAAGCGCCACATTTGGAGAAAACCAAACACATCATACCAACTGGCAGCATGGTGGTGATTTGAGCTTGTTTGGCAGCCACAGGACCTGGGCATCTAGTAGTCACTGAGTCGACCATGAACTCCTCTGTATACCAAATTATTCTAGAGTCAAATGTGAGACCATGGACCGAATTGGCTCATGCAACAGGACAATGATCCCAAACACAGCAGCAGATCTACAACAGAATGGCTGAAAAAGAAAACAATCCAGGTGTTGCAATGGTCCAGCCAAAGTCCAGACCTCAACCTGACTGAAATGTTGTGGTTGGGCTTTAAGAGAGCTGTGCATCAACAAATGCAATGCTGTAAAGAACAGAGGGCTAGAATTCCTCCACAATGGAGAGAGAGACTGATGAAGTCATACAGAAACCATTACTTCAAGATGTTGCCGCCAAAGGTGATTCTACAAGATACCGAATCATGAAATGTACTTCATTTTTTCACTGCACAGAATCCTGGGAAAACTTTTTTTTTCTTTTTTTCCTTACATGACTGCACAACTGCTCAAATTTCTAGATGCCAAAACTAAAATGTATCATTTTAACATGAACTTTGTGCAAAAGGAGTCAGATAAAATAACATGACACAGAAAGTGTTTTTAATGCAAAAACTATTAAAAGCATATTAAAGAATCAGCATCACATTGCTTCAATAAAACGAACACGATCATTGTATTATTTTGAAATTCTGAAGCCTCGGTATACATTAACCAAAAATAGTGTCGAATCCACTGAAAAAGGCTTGAAATAGCACAGAGGTTTTACATTGTCCTCGTGACTCTGTCTTACAGACATATGCATGCAGCAACAAAAGGAAACCTTTTAAAGGAGAGACTCTTCTGAAGTGTGCAAATTTTAAATCAATGTTGAAAACAGGCAGGAGACAGGAGCGAGAAACTATTTGTAACAAAAATGTAGCGAGCTAATGGAAAACACATTAAAAATAACAACAACCAAACAGCTTTTTTAAAATTTGTAATCTGTTGTTCTAGGTGTGTGTCAAAGGACCAAATGTATTCAAGGGATATGTGAAAGATCCTGAGAGAACAGCTGAGGCTGTTGACCAGGATGGATGGCTGCACACTGGAGACATTGGAAAATGGCTTCCTGTGAGTAAAATGGACTGATTGATGATGTGGACCTAACTTCTTATGACCATTGTGCACTTAAATTGTTCTTATGATCCATTGCAGAATGGCACTCTGAAGATCATTGACAGAAAGAAGCACATTTTTAAGCTGGCACAGGGAGAGTACATCGCCCCGGAGAAAATTGAAACCATCTACATTCGCAGCGATCCTGTGGCCCAGGTATTTGTTCATGGCGATAGCTTACAGGTAAGTCATTTATCAATCCAACTTAAATTTCAGACTTCTTTTGTATCCACACAAATAACACAATCTGTTTGCAGCATTTGATCTTCATCTTGTCTCTGTTGCATATCAAAGGCGTGCCTGGTGGGGATAGTGGTGCCTGATCCTGACTTCTTACCTATTTGGGCCAAGAAAAAAGGGTTTGAAGGCTCCTACTCTGAGCTGTGCAGTAACAAGGTCAGATTTATTACTATCAGCGGTCTGAAGATACAGTTGAACTCAATATGCATGCCTAATGTTTTCTGACTGTTTTTGCATTTAGGATGTGAAGAAGGCAATTCTGGAGGACATCTTGAATTTGGGCAAAGAAGCAGGACTCAAGTCCTTTGAACAGGTGACTTTAAGTGCAGCTAAAGTTTCCCACAAACAGACTTTACTGGAGCGGGCTGGTACATTAATGGCCACCAAAGTATATCTGTCAAATCATTTTAGCATTTTTTTTTTCACCCATTCGAAGAAAATGATAGCATGTAATTATTAATGCCCAATCCCTTTAGTTTAATTTTGAAAGTTGAGCAGCTGGATCCGCCCCTTCCTGCCGTGTATTTCACCAAGCACAGGCTGGCCAGGTTACTGTGATGGTGCAGAACAAGAGCTGTCAGCGTTTCAGACAGCTCAATATATATTGTGCAGTAATTTACTGTGAGTCTCCTCCTGGGTTCACAAGCACACAACTGGAGTCTACTATAGTGACACTGCGTGATTCACAGTTCAAAGACCCAGAACTTTGCATATATGCATCCCTGATTAAAAATAAATCAATAGTTGCAGCCATTCTTTAATAAATATTTTCACTGTCATTTATTTATCTTTTTTACACCCCCCTGCAGGTGAGGGACATTGCATTACATCCCGAGATGTTTTCTATCCAGAATGGTCTGCTGACTCCCACCCTGAAAGCCAAGAGGGCGGAGCTACGGAGCTGCTTCAGAGAACAGATTGATGAACTTTAT
Source organism: Cichlasoma orientale (assembly GCA_034780415.1). Taxonomy (NCBI): domain Eukaryota; kingdom Metazoa; phylum Chordata; class Actinopteri; order Cichliformes; family Cichlidae; genus Cichlasoma; species Cichlasoma orientale. Next base: position 9,493 of record JAVDPK010002935.1, on the reverse strand, counting down.
TCCAAAATTAAGATGTAAGAGTTTTAGAGGGAAGCCACTCAGAGACAGCCAGAACCAAATTGTTTATTGAGGAAATCCGTCTCACTTTTTCTGCAAGTGACAATCTTAATCATTCTGTGGGGAATGCTTTCAAAAGAATTGGATAATAAATTTCAATGTAAAAGTATATTTTATCCTCACTCTGATTTAGTAACTGCACAGCTACATTATCCCAGCTAACACTGGCTAACTGAAAGAGTTCTGCAGAACCTGCCATCATGTTTCTTAAATTGGCAAAGGGGGAAGTGTGACTTCCTCCTTTTACTGCCGTTATGTCTGCCAGCTTCGTGGTCAGAAAGGTGAATCCTGAAAACGTTTCGTTGCTAGTTTTATTCACGAGAGCAACAGAGGAAAATCTTTGAAAATGCTTTTACAACAGTGACAGATATAGACTATTTATATACCATGACATTTCATGCTTTGGTTATCTATTTAAGGGGATATTTAATATCTTTTTGTAAATAGTGTATCTGCTGGAAAATTACATTTGTGTACAGGGTACCGTTCCAGATTCTCTGTAGCTTCCCTGCATTCCCGTGTTTCTCAGTGCTGCCAGCTAAAGGACTGACTCGATGAACCTGCTTTAATAAAGTTTTTTTTGGTTAACAGTCTATCGGGAATCGTGCTGGCTGACAGATTTTGGGCTTTTGTTCAGTTTTAAATGTTGCATGTAAAATATTCTCTGCTGCGCTGCTGTACATGCAGCACCTCTTTAAATGTCCTACATTGTTGTGCCACAGGCTGAGGAATGAAGCTGCACAGTCATTGTTTGTATATTCTGCAAGTATTTGGGGTAAAAACATTTAATAACATTGATTTTTATTATTGATTTTTGGAAGTCTTTTAATGACAATTTCCTAAATCAGCAGCCTTCATTTCAGCCATTTGACAAAAAGGTTTGTTGTGAATACAGGTTGTGTAATCATTATGGACATCTAATCATACGGCGGTCCCCTTAATAGCATAAGCCACACTGTTTTCTTGTTTTTGTGTTTAATGAATTGTGATCTCAAAAAGGAGAAATGTGCAGTTTTGTGCTTTAATGGAAATTGTAGGATCTTTGTCTGTACTAAATAAATACTTTGTTCTGGTTCTATTTAGCTTTTGATACATGGCTTTTATTTGGTGGCATGGTGCTGCAGATGTTAGCATTGCCATCTCACAGCAATAAGGTCCTAGGTTCAAATCCACAGGCTGACGTTTAAACTCTAGGCTGCCTTTCTGTGTGGAGTTTGTGTGGGTTCTCTCCAGGTACTTTTAAAAAGTGGATCTAAAATTAGCAGGAGCAGTAGAAGCAGTCTTGAGAGGGTGGAGAAGATCTTAAAGAGAAACTTGGCCATAATCGAGCAGCAGCGCTACCTTAATCTACAATGTTAAAGTTCAATTTTCAGTTCAAACATGAGCGGGCAGTCAAGGATCTCCGCTTGAGCTGAAGTACAAACACCTACAACTGCTTACAAAACAGATTTCTCCTCTGAGTATGTAATACTGCAAAACAACACAATCCTCGTTCCTCTACTGGGAATCAAAATCTGCCATACATCTGAGCAGGAGCTGGTCTGAGATCTCCTCACTCTTTTTTTCAAAATCGTCCAGGCTCTCCAAATAGTCTTGGTCGTCCTGTTCATCTCCCCACACATCAGATTTCTCCTCCTCTGGGCAAACTGTGCTCTGTGGGCCCGCAGGCTTTGATTTCTGGCTGAGTTCAATGTTGCCAGCATCGTCCATTAGGTATACCTGGTCCTCCTCATCCTGTCAGAAAGCAGGAGACATAATCACTGCCTGATGCAGGTTAAAGTGAAAATGCTAGTTAAACTAAATGAACTAACCAGCTTCAAGATGTAACTGATGCAGATCTCTTGTGGCAGCGGGTAACCTGTTACAGTGACATCAATGTTACCTCACAGACAGATCATGTTTCCTTGAATTACTTCAAGTACAAGCAAGTATGGCAGCTCTTTCAGATCATAACATACTCGAGGATCTGAAGTTCCTGCAGTCAGGATCGTGGCACTTCTGGTACCACACTTCCTCTTTCAAATCCACGACGATCCTGCAGAGGGCGATAGAACCAAATCAGAAAGTGGAACCAAACCCATCGGCAATCTTAAAGCCACGAAACAAACTGTACTCACATGATGTTGTTGCTTTTATGAAACCGGCCCACGTTTTCACACCAGCGGTAATTGGCGACGTCGTAGACGAGAAGTTGCTCCGCAGCGAAGTAGTTCCATCGTCTTATGCCTGTCCGATGTTTAAAAGATCACGAAAATCAGGCAGGTGGATAGATGTATACTTCTCTTTTCAATAAATAGAAAACCAACTAATATCTGATTATTTCCCTCTGCTGCCACAGCTGCTTGAGAAATTCAGCTTCACCAAATTCAAGTATCACTCCAGAAAAACAAAACAAAACTCAACAGGCTGAAATGTTTCATGAGTGAATGCTTTAATAGAATAATACTTACTTCCTTGTATCCCATCCTTTCTAACCACTGTTAAAACAAAGGAGTCCACTTCTTGGTGAGGGGATGACAGGAAGCCAGAAAGTGTACCTGTCAGTAATGTAGAGGGAAAGGTTTCACAGATCCTTTCACACTGAAATTACAGAAGTAAAACCAACGAGAATATTTACAGCATGTGCAAACTGACTGTGTGCAGGAATACTTCATGTGTGTGTATGCAGAACATTAAGAGAAAAATTGGTCTCAGTTCAGCATTACCTGAGTCTGAACCCGACCTTTGCTGACCATGAGTGGGGGAGATTTTGGGTTCACTTGATTCCGGGATGTCCCATGTAAGAATCCTCTGACCTGTGAAACTGATGATGCACAGGAATGAGACCTGATGCTTTAAAAACGATCACAGCACACGGGAATCTGAGCTGTTGGTGCTCGATGTACCTCACATTACACACTAAGGAGGCCAAGAATATGCTTTCCTCTGCAGAAATTCCCTTCTCAGGTTTGACAATGAACTGGTTATCTTCTGCCACAGTGAATGCAGCGTTCCTCCCCGCTTTGGATGACTTGTAAAGCCGGAAATTTCTGTTCCTTGTGTAGACACCTGTTTGTTAAAATAAGAATCCACAGGTACGTGAAGGAAAGGATGAAAACACAGAGAATATATTAAATAGATACAAATTTAAAGGAAGTAAATATGATAGATTTAAAGACACTCCTCCTACTCTGATTTAACACATTAGTAGGGTGTCTGTACCACTACAAAGTTTAACTAACACACACAAAATCCATTTTAAGTAAACCTGCAAACGTTTCAGACTTTTAGCATAAAATATATAACTGTGCATTTGCATTTCACTGTTGATCTGCAACAAGAAGAGAGTTTAGCACTTGAACAGGACTAAAAAAATATCAGCCTGATTTAAGTCACTGTAAGAGCCTCATGTTAGAGTCACCTAAACTCTTCTGCAGAGGACGACTGAGTACTTGCTCCCCGCCTCCTATAAAGGTCATTAGGAAGGGATTGTGACTGAACACTTAAATTACATAAATGCATGTCTCTATAAAAAAAAAAAGGGCATTAAAAATATGGTTTCCCTTACAAAGGTCAACAAAGAGACAGTCTTGACCATCCTTGTTTTTCACCCGGAGGAAGCTGAGGTCTCTCTCTTCCTGCTTACGCCTCTTCACCTCTGGACTCGCAGCTTGTGTTCTACTGAGAGTAAATTAGTGCAAAATATTAACCTGAGCGCAGAGAAATAAAAACATAAATGATCTCAGGTCTGGAAAAACAAACCGTGTTTCAGTGTTTTCTGTCGCCGGGTCCATTTCATTATCAGGGCAGCTTCTACTTTTGGCTTTGTTTAGGATAGGCTGAAGAATTGCATGGATGAACCTGCCTACAAAAAGAAAATCAGATGGAACTCGTGCATAATTTGCAGATATTAACATGCTGAGGCTTTCCATGTATAACTGAACATACCAACATGTATATTGTCTTTGAAAGTTGCATGTTGGAGACAGAAGATGAGATGTCTGCTGAATTTCTCCTCAGTGCTGGAGTCGAGATTGAGGACATTTTTTGCAGAGCATTCAGTCCCATAAACTTCCATGAGCTTGTCACAGACATACTGTCACCACACAAAGCAGAGAGGAGCAAACTTACTGTACACAGTGCATCTTAAAATACAACCCCAATTCCAAAAATACCGGGACGCTGCGTAAAATAAAAACAGAATGCACTGGTTTGCAAATCTCATAAACCCACATTTTATTCACAATAGAACATAAGAAACATATAACATTTTAAAATTGAGACATTTTAATATTTCATGATAAATATTAGCTCAATTTGAGTTTGATGGCAGCAACAAGTCTGAAAAAAGTTGGGACGGGGGCAAAAAAAGGCTGGAAAAGTAAGTGGTACTAAGAAGAAACAGTTGACTGGCAACAGATCAGTAACATGATTGGGTATGACAAGAGCATCTTACAGAGGCAGAGCTTCTCAGAAGTAAAGCTGGGCAGAGGTTGACCAATCAGCAAAAAACAGTCAACAAATTTCAGAATAATGTTCCTCAATATAAAATTGCAAATACTTTGAATACCTCATCATACAGTCCATAATATCAGGCCCTCATGCACTGCACTGCATTAAAAACAGACATGATTCTGTAAATCGCTGCATGGACTCAGGAACACGTCCAGAAATCTCCGTCTGTCGTCACAGGATTGTATTAGGATTTTGTTATCATAGTCTTTTGTTTGATTCCTGCTTCCTTCTGTGTTCTAGTGTTTTCCCTTCTGTGTCAAGTCTGGTTTGCCTCCCATGTCCCCAGTTCTGTTATTGTTCCTGTCTGTTTTGTTCTCATGTCTTAGTCCTTAGTCGCATGTCTTGTGTTTAGTTTCACGTCCCGGTGTTCCCTGTGTGCTGTATTTAGATTTCTGTTATTGGTATGCATCAGTGTCTGTGGAGCTGGCAGCATCAGGAAAGGCACCATCAGTGCTGAAAGGTATATACAGGTTTTACAGCAACATGTGCTCCATAGTAAAGGAGTCTGGGTGCTGAAATGGCCTGCCTGCAGTCCAGACCTTTCACCAATCAAAAATATTGAGAACACCATGAAATGAAAAATATGATAAAGGAGGCCCTGGACTGTTGAGCAGCTACACTCCTCTATCAGACAAAAACAGAACAACATTCCTCTCCTAAAAATCCCGCAGCTGCTCTCCTCTGTTCCCAGATGTTAATGGACTGTTGTTAAAAGAAGAGGGGATGCTACACAGTGCTACACAGTGGTAAACATGGTCCTGTCCCAACTCTTATGAGATATGTTGCTGCCATCAAATTCAAAATGAGCTAATTTTTTTATAATAAAATGGTGCATTTTCTCAGTTTAAACATCTGAATAAAATACAGGTTTATGAGATTTGCAAATCATTGTATTCTGTTTTTATTCACATTTTACACAGGATACCAACTTTTCTGGAAATGGGGATGCAAGCATAGAATCTATTCAAATGTGTCTCACCAGCTGTAAATCATCATCATTATATTTCAATGTTTACAGTAAAATAAACTCCTGTTACTAAAATACTAAATAGATTAGTCTATGTAAACCAATTTAGAATTACTCTCTAAATCTGTGTGAAGCGAGCTGCTTTATAAAATTATTCTGAGCAGACAGCAGATAAAACAGAAACATGCAGCCTACCTGGATAAGCAAAGACACCATGGTTTTCCCATCAGATCCTTTGTTTGAGGGTTTGTGAAACTCCAAGTCTAAGTAGAGCTTACAGACAGCACCGTCTGGGATCACCTCATAGCAGTGCATCAAAGACTGGGTGTAAGTTCTGAAAAAAAGTTTTAGAAATCAAGAAATGAATGCCTTCAAAAATTTTTACTAAACACAAAAGAAGACACACCTGAACATAAAGCGAGTAATGACCGATATTTACCTGTAGTAATACCAAAGCTCAGTGTAGCTGGTAACCAGGTAAATCCGCTGACCTACAGACGCCTTTTCTTTTTCAAGTGCAAAAACATGCACATCCTTGAAAATGAAAGGCACAAAATTCAGCAATGTTTCCTTCACATTCATGTTAACTCTAAGGAACAGGGTCTCGTGTACCTCTTTGCAGCTCTGAGCGAGGCTGATGGCCATGCTTTGACGAGGGAAGAGTTTCCAGACAGAAGAGGGCTGGCACGGCCACAGTCGAGGCTTGTAAGGCGTCGTCAGAGGATTTAGCTGGAACGACTGCGCAAGCTGCTCAACCTTCTTCACTCGAGCTCCCCACTTACTCATCTTTAAGTGCGTATTAAACTCTTATAAGCAGATTCTCTGTTGCACCCACAGTAATTTCACACGATCACAGTTCAGTGATCTTTAGGCGTCTTGTCATCCTTCAACCTGGAAAAAAAAAATGCACAGCACATTAATTAGATGGTGCTGTAACGCTGTAACCTCTCTAAAATGTTTTTTCAAAGCAAACCTGAACATTACAGACTTGATAAACATAGGGTTTACTGAAGGACTGCTAAACTGACTGCATCAGCTTTACCCAGATGTACCAAATAAACTGGTAACTAAGTGCGCATGCAGTATATAAAATATGGCAATTTTCAATGGCCTTTATCAAATTATATTTGTATTCTAAGGTTGCTGGAGATTTAATACAGTGTCTATAGCCATCTGTAAAACACAGCGGAGGCTCTGTCATGTTTGGGGCTGAATTTCAGACAGTGGTGTTGGAGATAGGGCTGGGCAATTAATCGGAAAAGAATCAAAATCGACATTCAGACCTTCTAATCAACGTAATCTTGCCCATGTCAGGTATTCTGGGGTTTTTTTTGTTTGTTTGTCTGTTTTAAATTCTGTTAATGCTCCCCTCAGTATGTACTGTAGCCCAGTGTGTTGCCACGTTATTCCGCCCGGTCCAGTCTGTTTTAGCAACCGAAGGTAATACCACCAATCTGTTACAACACTTGGAGAAGTAAATATTACAGAAAACTATAACAGCTTCAGTAGTTGAGCATATTTACAGTACAAGCCTAGTGACCTGTGAGAGCAAGAACTAAATATATGTGTGTGTGTGTATAAAATAATCATTTATTAATCATAACCGAGGTAACTAATTGTGATTTAGATGTGAGGTCACATCAACCAGCCTACCGTCAGATTTTGATCTGCAGTGCAATACCATCTGGAAAGTGTTTACAGGGTTCTAGCCAGTGGTTGATCGCCCGGCGCTGCGCCTTGCTGAGGTGCAGAAGGTGGAGAACTATTCCTGAAGACTGCTTAAAGAAACAACAAGCTGCCTCAGAGAGTTCAGGCTTAAGAATAAAGGTGGTTATACCAAATATTGACTTTCAAGCTCATTGGAAATACTGCAGGCAAGGATATGTTTGCACCAATTTGCTGCACCCAGTTACAATTTTCCTAGCAAAATATAAAGAAATGAGGGGTGGTATTATATTTTTGTGCCATTTATATTTCTACTGAAATTAGTTTACCAATTAGGATTATGCAAGAAGATCCATTCTTAAATATCAGCATGCAGGAATATGTACAATTGCAGCTGAAGATGTTAGCTGAATGATAATTAATTGTTAGATAATTCCAACTTTTCACACATTGCAATTATTTTTGCACATGTTTATGGTCTCCCCAAAAAAACAGAAAACACTTCTCACATTTGAGTTTGAATCCTTCACTTTACTCAGTATTTTCAGATTGAACGCAATTTAAAACATCTTCAAAAACATTTAACTGTTAAGGCATTAAGATGGAGTCAGATTATATTACCCCTGCCACTGAATGTCATGTTTTTCCCCCCAACACTGTTATCAGGTGCTGACCTTTTTGTACTGCTTTCATCTGATCATCCTCCCAATTTAATAAACACCTGTGGCACTCAGGCAGCATCCATATGGGCAGCTCCAAAGTGAAAGGGTTTGCAGAACAACATATAATAATTGTTTTATATTTATGAAATATTCCTGACATGCAGATGGAACGTGTCAGGGATCTAATTGTAAACTGTTTGTGTATTTTTCTTCATTTCTGACAGCTGAGCCTTCGCAATTTCTAAAAATAGTCAGATATATTATACAGCATCCTCTTTCCCAGGCTAAGTCCTGAGCCTCCTGTTGCACATCTGCCTGATACATGTGCCATTTTACTTTAAGGAGTCCGGTCACGTTACTCTGAAAAGTCAAAAAATAAGTTTCTGAAACATTTCATCTGTACTACACTAACTTTACGTGTAATGTTGTATTTTCACATTATGGGAATTTGTAAAGTATCTGAGTACTTGTTCAACCACTATAAACTACCTGCTCTCCATTGGTAAACACAGCCTGTGAACAGCAATGAATCAGTAACAGCGCTAAAGTAACTGTAACTGTATGTTAGCTCGCATTACCTTCAAAGTTAGCTGATACTGAAAGTTACTAAGCATTAGGGAATACTTTACCGTTGTGTTTATTTCAAATAGTCCATCCAGTCTTTTCTCACTCGGTTAAAACTGGTTATTACAGATGTAAACAAACGCGCCGAACATCACGGCTTGCTTTTCCTTTTTGGCGCTTCGGGGACCGGAAATGACGCTGTATCCGATCACAAGACTTCAGTACGTGTTGGTAGCCATGTACATATGTAAAATATATTCAAAAACAACGTCACGTTTATTTTTTAGTTGTGACATATCCAAAATTTTTTGGAGTGACCTTGAATCTCACCTTTTCCGTTCGACCAAAATTCTGTGTACACTTAGACTCGAGGATATTATCTGCTATTACACTGACTCTGAAAATTGTAATTTTGAACATATGCTTAATTTTATTATTATATATGCAAAATTTTTCATTCACAAGCAAAAGTTTGCAAACTCGATACCCAACATTACGGATTTTCTCTCAGAACTTAAGTCTCTGACTGAATCTCTTAAGTCGATTAATAATTAAAAAGAGCAATATATTTCTTTCTAATTACCAGGAATATTTTCCTCTGATTGATTTTGTAAAATATGTATGTCTTCTAGCTTAAACTTATTTTGTCATTTTCTCACAATGGACACATTGGAAATTATATATTGTTTTTGTTTTTGATGTGCTTTTCTTATTGAAAAACCTGTTTGTTTTGTACATTATTATTTAATAAAGATTTATATTTAAAAAAAAACATGTTGGTAGCCATAAGCTCTGGTTCTGATTTTCCCAGCTTATATCATTGCAACCTGAGATGTTTATAGATATAAAAATGCTTAAAGTACTGTCAGTACCATGACCATGGCCAACACCATGTGTCTATGGTCAACACCAATGACATTTTAATAAAATAAAAGCATTGACTTTGACTATAATAAAATAAAAACAATTCAATTTTCTTTCTCTTGCTCTCTCTCTCTCTCTCCCTATATATAAATATGTGTGTGTGTGTGTGTGTGTGTGTGTGTGTGTGTGTGTGTGTGTGTGTGTGTGTGTGTGTGTGTGT
>JAVDPK010002934.1:49774-63243 GCA_034780415.1 Cichlasoma orientale | reverse complement strand
TATTAGTTCACAGTGCAGCTTTGCCTCCTCCAATATGGCGGACACACAGTTACGTCGCATCAGCGGGCCGAACCAGTATCTATGTATATATATCTATGGCATATGCCCCTATTGCATTTAAAATGGCTCAAATATGTGTTTTGTTTTTTGTTGTGTTTTTGCATAAGAAGGAATAGTGAATGATGACATTGTGAAAGGACTGGATTTTCTGACTGTGCTTTTTTTTTTTCTTGTACTTGCAATTTCAGGACTGAAAGTGGACAGCTGAGTTTCCTGTAGAGTGACTGAGAAAGATATGATGACTCTAAGGACACCCCGTTCTCCTTGAAGTTCTGATACCTTAGTTTGAGCAATCTTGCGCAGCCAAATTTCTTTCCCCAGCAGTATATGAGAAGACGAAGGAGAAAGAACTTCCTGCTCATGCTGTCAGTTAATGTCCTCAAGACTTATAAACCTGCAACAACACCATGAGCCAGTGTTGTCCTGCTGACCTCCAGCCCAGATGAGAGGCCCAAGTGTCATTGCAGTAGTGATTACTGTTGGTCTAGATTTATCAAGAACTGGTTATCTGTTTAGTTGGAGTTGACCTTGAAAATCATAACCACTTTGAGCAGAGAGTCACCAAGAGAGGGAATTTGTTAATTTGTTGTCTCAGCTTTCCTTTTCTGTGATCACCCAAGACCTGTGCTACAAAGCCCATCATCTTTGCTGGGCATTACCATGCCCACCAACCAGTCCTCCCCCTGGGGTGGAGGGAAGCTTCTGACTTGTTCTAGTGCAGATCATCCCATCAATCAAACCTCTGTCAGTACACAAGCCAAAACAGTTAGAACTACAAAAGTGCCTTATAGTTATATTTCCCTTGAGCCATCTAGAAAAAATGACCAAGCCAAATCTTTAGTGTCAACTGATGTTGCCTCACCACCTCCTTCTTTAAGTCAAATATCAGCATCAGCACCTGTGGTTGCTGTGTGGGCCAAAGGAGATGACCCCTTCATCGCTGTGCCAGATGAAATTCTAAGCCCAAATCAACTTCTGGTACCAGGGCTTAAGGAGTCTGGCTGCAATCTTACAGAGACCAGTACCTCTTCTTCTATCTCCAAGATGGAACAGCAGGTTGGGTTTAATGTCCAGCTGTCAGGCACCGTGCCAAAATCTTCATCACTCGAGACCTCTCAGTCTGAAAACCTTTCAGCAGTGAAGAGTTGTCAGGCTGCCACAGGTGTTACACCCCTGGGACTGGACACAATTTGCTATCAAGACCTGTTGATTATGGGGAAGCAGGCGCTCCAGCACATCAACAAGCTGACAGTGAGTGTTAATCTTTTCCAGCATTGATAACACAGCAGCAAATTTCAAGATATTTTTAGGGATGCACCCATTTTATTATAAGAAAATAACAGACGTGTTTGTAAAGTGTTTTTTTTTTCCACTGTTTACCAGTGACAATATGTTATCAGCAATTGTTGTTTTATTTGCAAATATGGCTCAGCAGGACCAGTTTCAGCTCATACTGATATTTAGCCAATATGTTGCTTCATCCCTATATATTTTCCTTTCAGCAGCTAGCCAGAGTGGCCATAAGAATGTTCATGGCTGGATTCAAGGGTAAATTCTTTAGTTCTTGCTGTCCATTTGGAACTAAATTGGACACATGCACCTGGGCCACCAAGTAATCTGTGCCTCTGTAAAAAAAAATTTACTGATACAGCGGAAAAAACATGACATCCAGGTAGGGTAGGGTTTGGTTTTAAACATCAGGGAGGTCTGTTTCCCACAGGTGACGTACCTGCCACATTAACCATGAGTTGCAGGCAGTCAGTGCTTCCTCCAGTCTGCTGTTATTTGGCCATCATAGCTAGGATTATGCATTTGCATTGGAAGGGGCAAGAAAACGGTTGACTGTAATTTGCAATCTGTTTTTTACACACTGTAACTTCAAGAAGGATTTTGACAGAGTAGTGTGCTCGATGCATTTTTGGTTGCAATAATAACCTCTTGAATGCTTTTAGGTTTTTCTTTTTTTTCTTCCATTTTTTGGCCACAGCGGCTTTATTAGCAGTAGAGAAGGACAGGAAATCGGGGAAAGATGCGGGGGAAGACACAAGGGCAGATTGGTGGCAGGCCGGGACTGGAGCGCGCGCCGCAGCGCGGCGTATGCATGTGGTTGCCGGCTTCACCACTAAGCCACCTGGGCACCCGGTTTTCTTTCTAACCTCCTTTTTGCAGATAGATTTAGAGGCTGGACTGGGCCATCAACCAGTGGTTGCTTGATGGGTGTATTTGTTGTGTGGTTAGCTCAGCAGCAGAGCTTCTAGTGTTTGAACACCAACTGGTTTCTTTGTCATCAGAGGGGTGTGCTGCAAAGTAAGAGTAACGGGTCAGCGAGCTATGTTGTGCGTCAAGCCTGCGTTTTCAATGTCACAAAGGTAGAAATCTTTTTACCTGCCTATGTCACCATAGTAACTTATGCTGAATGCATAACTTGTTCCAGAGTAGGTAGTAGTAGTACTTAAGTACATGGGATTCAGTTGTTATATTTTATACCAAAGAAGAATGAATGACACACTAAAAGCCACTTTTTTGTGAGCATGCACAGAGCCTGACGATCAAAGTTAACAAAAAAAATTGATAACATCTTTCTGGGGTTTTAGGTTAAGCCAGCTAACGTGATGAAAAGGCTATCTATGCTGAAGTTGCTTCGTGGTATACCCCTCAGACCTTTAGTTTCATTTGCATGTTTTTAGAACATATGTTCTATATTGGGTAAGCTTTATGTAAGTCTGTCTTCTCCTCTGTGTCTGATATTGCCTTGTTTTTCCCTCCTTAGTATGAGCCTGCAGATTGTTTCTCTATGCCACCAGTGCCTGATATCTGCCTTAGTCTTTATGAAAATCAGGGGCCAGCTGTGGGGAAAGATGCCTCCAGCCTTGACAACACAAAAGCAGAGATAAGAAGCGCAAGAGGAGAAGCAAAGTCTATTCAGAGTTATTCAGCTCAACCAGCAACAAAATGCGGGCAGACACAGAACAGCAGCACAACTTCTTCAGACTGTCACTTCCTTGTGAGAGGTGTTCCTCTCTCAGATTTGGGAGCAACTACAAACAGCAAGCCCCAAACAAGAGCAGCCAAGCAGACCCCAGGCAGAAGTATCGATCCCTTTCCAAACAATCCTGTGCCAGCTGTGAAATGTGCCAGTGCCAGTCAGGCGGAGAAGACACCACCACTGGACGCTGCTACAGGTAATCAGAGCTATTCGTTTCCTTAATATGTACTAAAGCTGTTGAAAGGAACCCAGGAAGAGGAGACTGTCTGGGTATCAAGTTTGATTGAGTCAGCAAGCTAATTTAAAGGTGCAGGCAGTCATTTTTTGAGTTTATATATTGTAGATGTTGATTAGTGTGCAGTTATGTTGTGAAATATAATTGATGCGTTCTCATAAACTTAGAATTAATATATTGAAAATACGTTAGCGTAGGAGCCAGTGTGTGAAAGCCGCCATGTTGCTCTACCATCTTGAATGCAGTGGTTGAGATGGACATCGCTGTTCTGCCTAATCGTGTTCTATGTATGTGGCTAGAGCCTGACCACGTATGTATTACGCAGTTGTTGGGCGTGATGGCATCTACGATTGCCGTGCTGTCACTTGGGCTGTTAGGGATGAGAGCTGTTCAGCCTTGGACCCTCTCACACCCACTCTGCACCAAACGTCCGTTTGCTAGTGCTGAGGTCCGCGGCTGCTTGCAAACTGCTAACAGCTGAAATTCTCAGCGACAGTGCCGCAGCCAGGCGCCGCGCCGGGCGATCAGCTGCTAGTTAGAACCCTGATGAGTAAGGACCTTAACTTTAAATCTCTGTCCTAATGCAACTTTAAGAAATGAAGAAATTAATGCTGGAATTTATATAGGAAAGGCATGAGAAGGAAAGATGTTGATGAAAGTCCGTTCAGAAAGTGTTCTAATGTGTTCTGTAGTGGGCGGAATCATTTCAAACTTTTTTTTTACGTCCATGGATCCCTTGTACTGCTCTCCCAAAAATACTCATAGTAGATTGCTTACTTGAAATAAATAGCAGTTCAACCTTGCATTAATATCCCAAAATATCATCGAACAATTAAAGCACACTGATGAATAAAAACGTATCCAAGAAAAAAGCATTTTTGGGTGTTCCGGTCAGCTGTTTGTCTGAAACAATAGAAACGATGCTCCGACAACTCCCAGAATTATTGTCAATGCATTTTACAGCATTGAGCGACTGAGGCGGCCCATGTAGTAATTGCTATAGCTGGGTCATCGTCGCTGGACGGTATTTGTTACTTATATAGGTCTTATTTTACACAGGCTACGTTTGGTTAAAAATTTTCGTTCTTTGTTTTTGCAAAAAGGTTAAATGGTGGGGAAGAAAAGGGTAACCCTGCCCAGGACACTCTCCCAAATCAGATTCTTCAGATTTCTTAAGATTTCATTTCCTGGTTGAAATAAAGAGAGGGTTTTTCTGTTTTTGTTTTTTTAAGGTTTGGTATACAATTTTATACAAATTTATTAATTTAGTATGAATCCCAGTTTTGGAGTCACAGTGTGGTATGGTTTTCTATACTGAAAAGTTGTCCTGCATAACTCTTATTTCACATGCAGATGTGCCCTGCTCTCCTACAGGAGCCTTGGTGGGCTCAGTGACCAATCAGATCTCAGCTATTCACCTCACAAGGCAGGGACTTCCAGCCTCAACATCATCTCCCTTCCCATCTCTTTCCTCTGCCTCGCTGACACAGGAATGCCTGCTTGAAGAGACTCGGCCCTGTGGGTGAGAATCATCTGGATTGAATTTCAGGTTTTCCTCTTTCACAGCTTTACTCAAGAGTATTTCACCTAGTGTTCATTTTCCTCAGCCCAGTGTATGTTGCACAAATGGATGGAGAAGAAGAGGAGGAGCTTCCTGATGAGCTCGAAAATGCTTGTAGTGATGGTGGTAAAGTGTTCAGAAAAACTGCATCATACTTGTTTGGCAATTAATCAACTGACAGTTTGTTCTATTGATGATAACCACTGTTCTTTTTAGATGAGTCGGACTGCTCATCCATCATTTGCACTTCATCCAGAGCCTCCATCACTGTCCTCTCCAGGTAAGACATGCTATAACCACACACACACACACACACACACACACACACACATACGCACGCAAATTGAAGAGTTAAAATGCAAAACCCTCTAAATCCACCTGGCCACTTTTCTTTTAAAAGGGTCTGGGTCCTATATTAAAATTCAGTAACTTAATTTTACACGCAACGATGAGGTTATTATTTAGAGAAAAAATTGTGTTTTTTACTCCATCTCCAGAGGGGGACAGGGTATTGCTTTTGGGATGTTTGCCTGTTTGCTTGTTTGTTAACAAAATTGCAGCAAAAATAGCAGCTCGAATCATATCGAATTTGCATGAAAGATGGCCAGTGATCCCCTAGATCACGAGTCAGGGCATTTATGATCATTCCTGGGGACTTTAATCTTGCTACTTTGTACTCTACTTTGGCTGCTTTTTACCAGGTTGTCCAACAAAGGAAAACAGGGTAACTGACTTGCTGTATGCTAATGTGAGGGATGCATGTCGAGTCACACCCCTCCCCCATTAGGGAAGTCTGACCACAACCTGGTTTATCTACAGCACAGTGCACCCCACTGGTTCACAGGCAGCCTGCAACAAATTGCTTCATCAGGAGGTGGTCCCCTGGAATGAGCCCACACTGTGAGGATATAGAGGGGATGACACATTGCCTGACACATTATCTCAGTTTCTGTTCTCCCTAGCCAAGACTCTATGGTGTTACACTAATAAAAAACCATGGGTAAAGCAGGAAGTCAAAGCTGTCCTTAACAGGAGGAAGGCCGCCTTCAGGAGAAGGGACAGCAAAGTTTCATCCGAGGAAAGCAGCCAGCCTGGATAACTGGGTGAACCAGTTCAACTGATCTTCAGCCCCCATTTACAACTGGGGAGAGTGCCCACCCCATGGAAGACAGCCTGCATTGTTCCAGTTCCTAAGAAGGACGGGTGATTGCTTAGGGGTGTGGTCTTAGCTTATTTACCTGACACGGGCATACCCAGTGTCAGGTAGTTGGGTGAGGGGTTTTGCAAACTTTTCTGTTGACCGTCATTCTTAACCACAGTCATTCCAGATCATTATTATTCTAACATCATTTCACAATTCTAATCATAAGCGATGTATTTGTTTGACTGAACCAAAGTTTATTGTCTTAGGTTTTAAAAATAAATACACAAAACGCAAATGGGCCTTATGGCTTATTGGAGACACGTCACAGTACAAAACCTCCTCAGCCAGCAGCGGCTATAGTTTTGGGTTGAAGTTGCTACAGGCATAGCCAATTGAATTAATTGTGACCAGTGACACCTCACAATGACGTCATTGGAGTGGCTCTTTCTCAGCCTCCTCAGACCCCAGGTGCAGCATGCCCAGGATTGTCAGCAGTTTGCATACTGGGCAGGCTGGTGTGGAGAACGCCTGCTAGACCAAGCGCATGTGTACCTGGATAAGGGAAGCGACACAGTGAGGATCCTCTTCTTGGACTTCTCAAGTGCCTTTAACACCATCCAGCCCCTTATGCTTCAGGATAAACTGAACAGGATGCTAGTGGACCCCTGCCTGCTCACCTGGATTTCCAGCTACCTCACCAAAAGGCCGCAGTACACCAGGCTGAAGTACCTCATGTCTGACACTGTGATCAGCAGCACCAGAGCACCCTCTGCTTTGGTCACAGGGTGGATTTTTGGCATGTTGTCAGAAGTCAAGTTGCAGTTCAAGTGAAGGTCTGGGGTTCTTTTTATACACACCCACTAATTAACCGATAAATTAGTGAGCACTGGTGAGGCTGTAAACTAGGATTGGGTGCATTATATGACAAGACGACAGAACTTTTGTCTTGCCAAAATCTGACCTTTCTGTGTTCATTAAATGATCCATATTTCTGAAGTGAAGCAAATTTATGTTCATAAATTAAACCTCATTTGTTTCAGCTTTAATATGAGTCATTTCTAAAACCAATGGATAAATTTAAAGTCAGGTTATAAGCTTTTGTTTCCACAACACGGATAAGTGACAGAGTCAGGGACTCCAGTACATCTGCTGGACATTTGATATCCATTTTTTGTTTTGAGCATTTTTGTTTATTTTTTTTGTTTATGGGCGCTTCTTGGGTCAGGGAGGAGGCCCTGAGGCAGACCCAGGACACGCTTCAGAGATTATATCTCTCACCTGGCCTGGGAGTGCCTTAGGGTCCCCCTGGACGAGTTGGAGGAGGTGGCTGGAGAGAGGGAGGTCTGAGGTTCTCTGTTTTGGCTGCTGCCCCCATGACCCGGCCCCGGATAAGCAGAAGAAAAATAATGGCTGGATAGATGGATGTTTATTATTGAATACTGCTGTGTTTGTGTCTATAATGTAAATGTGCTACTGGAATATTCATTTTCCTGACAGAATCTTCTTAAAGGAATTAATAAAGTTTTAATCTAATTGAATTATCCATGAATGGAGAAAAGGAGCAGTAGTGAACCTTCCCAGGAAATTACTGCAAGAGTTTGTTTAAACATCTATGTGGACATTTGTAAGCTTGAGACATGCCACAATCTTTTTATTCATTTAATGCAGAAAGGTTTGGTGCTCTTCCGCTGATACATCCTCCTCATCAGTGATTCTCTTATAGTGGGCACATGATTTCTGCAGTTGTGACTGTTACGGTTTCTTTTTCACCTCTTTCAGGATTGCACACCATACTCTTGGTGTGATCCTTTCAGGACACTCACTCTTAGGGAACTGAAGGGCTGAACCTGTCAGATTTTGGATTAATAATTATGGTTTTAGAAATGCTTCTTCTAGTTCACACCAGCCACACTAGGAACTGTTTCAGTAATCACGCTTTGTGTGATTTTTATCTACAAGGAGGGGTGCATTGACAGCTCACAATTCCAGTGTCCTGTCCTAACTGGAATAGCTGACTTCAAGTAGCTTTTGTAAAGGTGGGAGAAGGAATTGGTGCAAATATCCTGAGAATTCCAAATTGTTCCTCAGCTGTTTCCTGAAACTGTCTGTAAATTATTTGTCAAGACTTGTAATATTAGGAGCGCTGGAATGCAGCACCTTCTCTCTTGAGGGTTAACGTCCATGTGGTTATGCAGTGCTGTGGTGGAGCAGTTATATGCTGCTCCACCACAAGTTATTTGTGATGCAGCCCACATATGACCTGACATACCACCTGAACTGCAGCCGTTCCAGTCTTTCAGTAACCAGCAGTTTTACTATGACCGTATGTGTATTTTCCTATTTTCTTCAGAAACCTACATTTAAAGATTTGAACATCCTTTTCAGGGCCTGTTGTTCTCTGTTTCTAATTGGTCTCCTAAAATAGTATCAAATGTCCATCCATCAGAGCTTGTGAACTCTTTCTCTTTCATCCTCTCACTGTATTGTTAAAAGGGGCTGAAAGCAGCAGAGTGTGGTGGAAAGGTCTGCTGCATTGTGTATCATATTGTTCTCCACTGTGATGGCCTCAACAGTAGAACTCCCTACCAAAGACTAGGAGCCGATTCTCTGTTAAAATGGCCTGGATAGGGACTGTTATTGTCACTTATCCCCCCTTTAACACCACTCATTTGTTCATGTTCATCTACATACACTGGCACTCGGCTCCCTCTCCCTGAAAGCGATAGTTGCTGTATGTCACACATCCTGTCAAGTTTACCTGTCAGCTGTGGAAGACTTTCAATTGAGAGAGAAGATCTGTCCTTCATATGACTGTCATGTGAGTGTTTTGGCATGTTTTCTGATGGAGTTGACTGTGTGCACAAAGAAAACATGCCATTTAATATATGTTGTTGGTTTCTGTTAATGTTAGCCATCTTTGGATCTCCACTAGCAAAACTGTCCTATCAGAAGATCTGCCTGCTTACTCTGTAAGTGGAGTAAGAGACTTGACATCAAACAAGCGTCACATTACAACTTCACATTACGACTGTGAACTTGATTTGTGCTACAAAAGTTGGTCAGTGTAACTCTAGCTGCATTGCTTTTTAATATTGCTGTAGACTTGCTTAATTGTAACAACTTAAAGAGAGGTTTGGTGGGGTTACCCACCTCTGGACTGACTGGAGGTGTTTGAAAACCTCTCTTCTCAATACTCATCTCTAAGATTAGACTTTTTCAGTACCAATTGGACTCCAGCTGTACTCGTCACTCTAAGGATGAGATGTGATATATTTTTTCTGTGTAGTGACAGTGTCTGCCATGACTTGAACTTTACTTTAGTATCTTTTTAAATTAAAACAAAAATTTATTTTACTGAATTAGTATTTATTATTATTAACAATAGTGTTTACTATTGCTGCATTGGTACACATTGCCAGCATTAAGTTGGACTCGTTCCCATTGGGTGTTGGACGCCGCCGGGGCTGCCCTTTGTCTTTTATTTCATTCATAATTTTCATGGAAAGAATTTGTAGGTGCAGTGAAGTCATGGAAGGTTTCCACTTTTGTGCTCTCTGGATCTTGTCTCTGCTTTTTTGTGGATGATGTGGTTCTGTTGGCCTGGTGGCCTCCAGCTCATACTGGGTTGTTTGCCGCAGAGTGTGAAGCAGCAGGAATAGGAATCAGCTCCAAGTCCAAGACCCACTCTGGGTAATGGACAAGTTGCTCACCCAAATGGATGAGTTCAAGTATCTTCAGGTCTTGTTTACAAGTGAGGGAGGGTGGATCAGGAGATTGACAGATGGACTGGGGATAGTAGTGACTCAAAGAAATCACAGATATTAGCGGTGGAAACTAGCTTCTTCTGTAGCAAAGCTGAGCTCTCCTTCAGTGATAGGATGAGGAGTACAGTCATTTGGGAGGGATTCAAAGCAGAGCCACCACTCCTCCACATTGAAAAGAGCCAATTGAGGTGGATTGGACATCTGACTAGGAAGCCTCCTGGGTGAGGTGCTCTAGCATTTCCTACCAGGTGGAGGCCTCGGAGCAGACCCAGGACACACACTGGAGAGATTATATCCCCTCTCTGGAGCAAATACAAAATGCTGTTCACCAAATGAGTAAAAATATGAAGACAAAAAAAAACATAAATTATTTAAAAATAAATAAAACCTATAATACATTAAAACAGGTAAGATCAATCACAAGAAGAGATTTAATTGGGAAGCCATCCTTCTGCTTTAATGACGCATAGATCTGGGCATTATCGGCGTAGCAGTGAAAGGAGATTCCATGTTTTCTAAGAATGGACCCAATGGAAGCAGATAAAGTGCAAAAAGCAAGGGCCCCAAAATTGAGCCCTGTGGAACCCCACATAATGGGGGCAGAGGAGGACACAGAGCCAGCAAAGCTAACAGAAATAGTTCTGCCTGCTAAATAAGATTTAAACCATTCCAGAGCAGTGCCACAAATACCCACAAGATACTGTAAACGGGATATTAGGATATTTTGGTCAACTGTATTAAAAGCTGCACTTGAATCAAGCAGAACAAAAAAAAAAAAATGCTTGTTGCTTCAACACAAGAAAATATAATTAGCAACCTGAGAAAACGAAATGGAATTAAATGAAATAACTAATAAGAAGAAACAGGATTGTTCAGTTAGTAAATGGCTGTACACTAAAGAATGTCAGATGTAGCCAATATGTTTGCAGATTATCGGCTGCCTGACTTAATGAGAGCTGCAAAGTGGTACAAGTCAGCATCTAGCTCATTAATGCACAAGTGTTACTGATGGAAAAACTGGACTTTAGGCTGTGCTGCCACAACCGGACGGGACAGACGTTTTGGAGTGTAAGTGAGGCCTTAGGTTTCCCGCCAGCAACCAGTGTGCTCCTGCTGACAATAAACACAGAAGAAAATAAAGTAGAACAGAGCACGGTTTCTGCAATATCCTGTCCAATATTTTTAGTTATGATCAGCCTGTTATCCAATCCAAGAATCAGATAAGTGCATCCCCATATAAGCTAATGTTGATTGACATATTCAGTGAAAATGGAGTCTCATACACATGTCCTGTGAGGTGAAATGACTAAGTTATTTAAAAAATGTCCATTTGGTTTGGCTACAGAAAAGGCAGCACATGGGTGGTGTTTGTTTTTATCGTAACTTAAATAAACAGGTTTCTTTGTTGTTGAGATTTTGGTACAGGGGTATCTGCTGATTATGAATGTTGTTCACTCCTTTGTTTTTGTCTTTCTCTGTTTTTGTCTTTCTGTTAGTATCGAGGAGCCGATGTTGTTGGAGGCAGAAGACGATCGAGAGGAGAAACCAGCACTAGTTCCCAGTTTGTTCCCCCTTGTCTCTCCAACCCTCTATTTCAGCACTGCCAATGAGAAAGGTCAGCAGTCTGACAGATGTGACTATAGTATTTAGCTAACTGACGATCACTGAGATGTGATGGTAATTTTCATATCTTCACAACTTGCGAGGTCCTGTAACTTCTTGATTTATGACTTTATAATAATTCTACATTATCTCATTTATGCCTGCTTGTCTTTTGAGGTCACCGAACTCTGTTTCATAATTGCAAAGCCCTTGACAAAAACATTACATAAAATATCTACATCGTCTAGATATGGCTGAGAGAATGCAGTTCCTGCATATTTTTAGACTGCACAGATGCTGCTAGGTTGCAAATATTTGCAGGACTTGTTTATCTAGAAATTATGCTCTTAGTCTAAAGGTTTGCATTTCTGGTGAATTCACAACTGAATCGATTGACTACAGTATTGTCTTTGAGTTGCAAAAGGCAATCAGATTTGTTAACTAGTCTTAAAGTCAAAAAAATATATATATATCCCAGCTCGCCCCTACGGGCGGTCGTTTTGCCCTCCAAGCTCGGGTCCTCTACCAGAGGCCAAGGAGCTTAAGGGTCCTGCGCAGTATCTTAGCTGTTCCCAGGATTGCGCTCTTCTGGACAGAGATCTCTGATGTCATTCCAGGAATCTGCTGGAGCCACTCCCCCAGTTTGGGGGTCACTGCCCCGAGTGTTCCGATTACCATGGGAACCACTGTTACCTTCATATTCCATATCCTTTCCAGCTCCTCTCTCAGCCCTTGGTATTTATCGAGCTTCTCGTGTTCCTTCTTCCTGATGTTGTCATCACTTGGTATTGCAACATTTATCACCACAACCTCCCTCCTTTGTTTGTCCACCACTACGATGTTTGGTTGGTTAGCCATTACAAGCTTGTCTGTCTGTATCTGGAAGTCCCACAGGATCTTAGCCCTGTTGTTCTCAACCACCCTTGGGGGCGTATCCCATTTTGACCTCGGGACTTCCAGGTCATACTCAGTACAGATGTTCCCGTATACTATGCTGGCCGCTTAGTTATGGTGTTCCATGTATGCGTTCCATGTATGCCCTGCCTGCTAGCATCTTGCACCCTGCCCAATCCGGCACAGGGTGCCGGATTGGGCATCTTTGCACAGCCTGCACCTGGGGTCTTGCCTGGTGTGGTAGACCCCAGCCTCTATCAGTCTTTTGCTTAGAGCTTGTTCCTGTGCTGCCATGATTAGTGCCTCTGTGCTCTCTGTCAGTTCAGCTTTGTCCAGCCAGTGGACATTTTTCTATATCAGCGACTTCTATCTGCCGACGGTACGTGCCATTCAAAGACCTGTCCTTCCATGATGGTTCCTGGACTTGCCTTACTCTCTGCAGGTACTTCGAGGTTGCAGCTTTCCTAGCAGCCTTGTCATGGTTCCCATTCAACTCGGGCCCCACAAGCTAGTTGGTCTCGAACCAAGAACGCGTGACGAAAGCGGCAGGCGGGCGAGACTCCACCGTCTCCACGTAAAGTTTTCTACCACTATTTACTGCATGGTGTGTATTACATGAGAAAAGCGATGCGATTTTCACGGCTGTGAATTAGGTTGGGCTCCAAGGCTGAACTTGCTGCTTTGTATCAGTTCATATCACAGATAAAAGAAAGCAAAGTGCGTCCTTGTTGTCTTGCTCATAATCGCTGTCTGTGTTTACCTCTGTGCTGCACATAGATACTGCAGTAGTTTGGTTTGGACCGTAAAATGTGACCGCAGTACAACAGCTGTTCTCACACATTTGTGCCCTTCAGCTTGTGTGATCAGACGATGACCCGCCCACACTCATACGTAAAGGAGCAGTTCACGAACGCGGTGGAAACGCAGGCTGGTTCTTAAGCTTTTCGCCGGTTCTTTAGGAACAGCACAAGCACTGGCACAAGCACCGGCACCTCGGTGGTGGAAACATAGCCTTATAGTTACTATCTGACTACACTTCTCCAGTCTGAATTACATTATATCATTGCTGTAGATCCTGGTGGTGTGGATCAGGGAATCGATATCTCGTTCACTCCTGGCATACAGCTTAATGTCATCCATGTACAGGAGGTGGCTGATGGTTTCTCCATTCCGTAGTCGGTATCCGTAGCCAGTCTTGTTGATGATCTGGCTGAGGGGATTCA
>JAVDPK010002934.1:19680-49674 GCA_034780415.1 Cichlasoma orientale | reverse complement strand
CAGGCGGTGCACAGGTTGGTCAGTCTGGTCTTACAGTCTCGAGTGACTGCCCTATCTACCAGTAGCTGGTGTTTTGCTCCCCTGGTATCTCTGCCAATTCCTTTCTGGGCCTCACTCATGTATTGAGCCACGTGCTTGCTCATCTTAGCTGCTATGATGCCCGACAGGAGCTTCCATGTTGTACTGAGGCAAGTTATGGTCCAGACTGGTCACTTCTGGGAGTCCTTGGGGATCAGGACTGTCCGGCCTTCAGTCAGCCATTGTGGGTGTGTCTTGACCTCTAGCAGTTAGTTCATTTGTACTGCCAGGCGCTCGTGGAGTGCAGTTAACTTCTTTAGCCAGTAGGTGTATATCATGTCAGGGCCTGGTGCTGTCCAGCTCTTCAAATGTGAGACTCTTTCCTGGATGTCTGCCACTCTGATGGTTACTGGAGCCTGTTCACGGAGGTTGCTGTGGTCTGCTCTTAGATCCACTAGCATGGGTGCTGTGTGTTGTAACCTTTTCCCATATACTCTTCCAGTATTGCTCCGTCTCCAGTCTTGGTGGGGGTGCTGTTCTTATATTGTTCCCCTGCCAATGAGAGTATACCTTGGATGGTTCGGTGGAGAACATCTGGTTTATTCTCCTGGCTAAACTAATGGGTTTGCAGAAATCAAGTCAAAAGCAAGGTGTTAGCAGTTCAGCTGGGAGATATCATCTCTCCAGCATGTCCTGGGTCTGCCTCCTCCTGGTACGACGTGCCTGGGACACTCACGAAGAGGCACCTAGGAAGCATCCTAGTCAGATGCCCGAACCACCTCAACTGGCCCCTTTCAATGTGAAGGAGAAGCTGATTTCTGCTGCTTGTATCCATGATCTTGTTCTTTTGGTCACTACCTAGAGCTCATGACCATAGGTGGGGATGTAGATTGACCAGTAAATCAACAGGTCACTTTTATGCTCAGCTCTCTTTACCACAATGGACTGGTGCAGCGTCCGCATCACTGGCAGCCACAGCCCCAATTCGTGTCAATCTGCTGCTCCCTTCTCCCCTTACTCGTGAACAAGACCCTGAGATACTTGAACTCCTCCACCTAGGGCAGCAACTCACCCCTGAGTGGGCACTCCACTCTTTTCTGACTGAGGAGCTCCAGTCATCAAGGATTTTTTGGCACAAACCAGTTGGTATCGTTATCATAGTCTAGATGATCAAAGTTCTTCTGGAGGTTATTAGATCCATGTCTCACGCTGTCTTGCCATGAACTTACGTGAACATATTAGTATTGTGCCTAGTCTCTGTGTTGGCATAGCAGGTTTTACTTGTTAAAATAATTCCTAGATGTGTTCTTTGCAGTGGAGCTGCTGCCTGCAGAACAAAGACGACTGTTGAAATGGAAGATGAGCGCTATAACTCCCAATGTTGTCAAGCAAACCATCGCTAGGTCACACTTCAGAGTCACAAAGAGTAAGTCATTACATGTTGGTGTCCAGTGACACACACACACACACACACTGCTGACATTGGTTATTTGAAAAACTCTGGCATAGGGTTGCAACGGTATGAGATTTTCACAGTATGATAACATCTCAGAAAATATCATAGTTATCACGGTATCACAGTATTTCACATATATTAATATAAGTTATACTGACCCTTAAAGAAATGACAATAAGGTTATTTTGTTTAACAAATTATTTTATTGTTCTTGGAACCATTTTTAATGTCTCCTATACACCTCCTGTTTTTATTTGCAAAGATTGCAATATTAGAATGAGGAAAAAGCCAAATCTTTAAATAAAAATGAATCTGTCTCTTTAGAAAGAAAAAAATCTTTGTCTTTGTAAACAAATGTGAGAAAAAGTGCAGGTGTGTGTGTGTGTGTGTGTACACACACACAAACAACACAAACAGTGCCGGAGAGTGTCAGCTTAACGCTTGGCTGAGTCTGCCTCAATGCTATCCCTGGTGCTGCTAAATATAACTTGTAAATGGTCTAGTTCTTATATAGCGCTTTTCTACTCTTTATACGAGCATTATGTAGGTCAGCCAACCTAGTTCATTAGACAGGCATGGGAACCAGTGAAGCTTGTGGGTTTAATTTTAGCTGTAACCTATCACTTGTATCACAAGCGTCTTGACTTGCGTCGAGTGAGTCATAGATGGATGTAATGGAGAGAATCCACCAATTTTTCAAAATAAAACATTATTCAGACTCAGATAATAAATACAATGGAAATAATGTAAGTTAGTTTTTCTTTCAGTGTGGCCCGGTACCAAATGGCCCACAGACCAGGGGTTAGGGCACCTCTGCTTTAGATGATAAGGTAGCACCTGACCCTGGTTGATGAACATGTTTGTTGCTCTGTTGTTCATATAGAAAGCCATGACTGGTTGGGCTGCTGGGGACACCACATGAAGTCTCCTGGCTTCAAAGTGCTTGGGGACCACCAGAAGGTAAGAGCATATATGTGGGCTAATCTTGGTGGTGCACCAAAAAAGTCCAGAATTGTACTTAACTTGGTTTTGTTTGTATTTGTGTGTGTCGTAGCTGAACCATTTTCCAGGAACATTTCAGATCGGGAGGAAAGACCGGCTGTGGAGAAACCTGTCCAAGATGCAAGTTCGCTTCGGCAAGCAAGAGTTCAACTTTTTCCCACGGACCTTTGTCCTTCCTCAGGACATCAAGCTGCTCCGCAAAGCCTGGGAGGATGGAGGCTCCAAGCAAAAATGGATCATCAAACCTGTATGTTCAGTTTACAGACTATCATTTTGCCAAGTTACTTCCCAAAGCTCTGCAGGCAAATCTATGAGCATCCGTTGTAATAGATGGGCAGGACACTTTCTGCTGGATTTACTAAGCAGAGAAAATTAGCATAAATCAGTGAATTAAATGAAAAGTTCTGCAGTTGCTCTATTAACAGTATACAGATTTATGAACACATTTATGAATTCAAATCAATGAGAGGCACCTGAAGGAGAATTAATATAGGGGCAAACTCTTCAACCGAATTGGCATATTGTGGGGTTGTGAAGGTGAACTTGTTCTTATATGGACTGGTTCTTATTTAGTGCTTTTCTACACGAGTACTCAACGTGCTCAACACAACTAAGGGTTCAGTATGTTTGTATAGCCAGAGCCAGAGCCGGCCTTTCTCTGGATAAATCTAACAGACCAGAGAGAGAGCAGAATTTAGAGAATTATGAGCAAATATAAATATAAAGAATATAAATCTGAAATATGTGTATAGGGGCAGATCTGTAGGTTGTGTAGAAGAATGCCAAAGTATTATTTACCATCAGAACTTCACAAATTAGTGTGTTAAGGCAGTACAGTGCTAAGTGTGTGTAAATGTGTGCATTCCACCCCCCAGTTTGTGCATGCCAGTCGAGGCTCCAGCTATTTATTAGAGTCTGAAGCACCTGTGTGCGACAGACAGTTTTTGCAAAATCCCAGATTGGATTCAGTGATATCAGATACCTGCACCAATTACACATGCTTTGTCATTTCTGCCCAATAGAAAAACTCCACCACCCCGGCATTCCTCACAAAGTAACTCTCCTAGTAGCAACTGTCACAGCAACATAAAACGTGCTGTAATCAGGTGTTAAATTTGCACTGAATTGCCTGCCCTGATCCACCTATTAAATCAACTGTAAGATTAATTTATGTATTCTAATATTCTAAACTTCTACAAATGAAAATTCACTGAGGCCAGGCGCCTCCATTTCTAAAATCTCAGTGTTGTAACAGTAAGAATTTTTCACAAGCGTAATCAGGAGACGGTGACAAATGTCTCGTCTTTCTTGCCAAGGAGGGAAAACAAAAACAAACTGAATATGAACTTCTCTTATATTTATGGCTAAGTAAACCTGTACAAGTGAAGTATTACACCAGATGTATGCTTCTCAGTAGTAGCGCTTGTTTATTCATATTGGAATATTGTATTTTAGGACTAAATGAACCATCAACTCCTCGAGTAGAACACAATTTTTTTTTAACCTTTATTTAACCAGGAAGTGAAACTCATGAATTAATAATTTATTTTGAGTGTCCTGGGTTGACATAGACAGCGTTATAATCTAGCATGTTTTCAATGGGAAGAGAAACCCATTCAAGCACAGTAAGAACATGCAAGCAATAAAATATGTTTCACTAGTTAACATTTTAATAGCTCTTTTATTTTTTAGTTTATCACTTTGACTTTTCTATGTTCTTTTTTCCTCCTCTTTAACAGCCTGCGTCAGCCAGAGGAATAGGCATCCAGGTTATTCACAAATGGAGTCAGATGCCTCGTAAGAGGCCACTGCTTGTTCAGAAGTAAGTAGCCCAGAATAATACTCGACAGGTTTAGAGCTAAGCAGCCTGCAGATCATTTTCAAAGTATGGAACACAATGTTACTGAGCTAACCTATTGTTTGCAGGTATCTCCACAAGCCCTATCTCATCACTGGGAGCAAGTTTGACTTGCGGATCTACGTCTACGTGACGTCTTACAACCCACTCAGAATTTATATGTTCTCAGATGGACTGGTTCGATTTGCTAGCTGCAAGTGAGTTTCCCACCACATTGAACATATCTAATACATTCAGATGGAATGTATATAAATGAGATTCAGTTAACATTTCAGTGCATTCTTCCAGGTATTCGTCTTCCCTGAAGACTCTGGGTAACAAGTTCATGCACCTGACCAACTACAGTGTCAACAAGAAGAACTCTGAATACCAGACAAACAGCGACGACAAGGCCTGCCAAGGGCACAAATGGTAACGGGCAGAGAGAGCTCAAGTTTGAATCCCAGAGGTGGGAAGGATGCAGGTTATTTGAAGAGTGTAACAGTTGCGGATGCAAACATAATAAGTAGCAGACACCGCTAAGAAATGGGTGTTCTTGTTGTATTTCTTGGAAGGGCTCATGTGCAGTTTGTGCACTGTAGTATTGTTTTTTTAACATGTAGGCATGCGGATGTCCACACAGAGCCTTGCATTCACTGTCTCATGACAATATTTACTATTTACTTTATTCACCCTGACCCAAGCGAACCCTAGTAGACTCACAGACATAGGAACTATAATGCCCATTAGAAACAGGAAACAAGGTAGGAAGAAGCATTAAAAGGTTGCAGAGAAAGTAGTTGCAATAGTTATAGGCATTTTATCACAGCTGTTAATTTGGCTTCGCTCGGTGCTTTCATGTTGGTGAAACAGAGACACATTGAATTCAGTCCAGTGATTTCAAAGTGCTTTATAATGTATGGGAAAGACTTACAATATTCAGTGAACCCCACCAATGAGACAGCTTGTGTAGACAGTGAAGACGGGTGGAGCATGATGTCATCTATTTTGAAGCCTGCAGCATTTAAATTTAAAAAACAAACAGATGGCACGAGAGGGGCGAGTCTAACTGTGACACTGCACACTCATTGGCTAATCACTTGTGATGGATAAATCATCCAATGAGTGTGTACAGATAATTAACACAGATAATCTTCCGTTTGTTTGTTTTATTTATTCAACTTGACCCAAAACAAATGACTGGGCCCATTAACTAATTTTTACAGAGTTAAGTCAGAAAGCTTTTCCCATAGACTTCAGTAGAATCATAAGTCTTTTTGCAACTGCAGCCATTGTCATCTCAGGGCCATCACGTAGACATTTGCCTGAACCCTCCCTTAGTTATGCTGCTATAGGCCCAGGCTGCTGGGGGGCTTCCCATGGTGCACTGAGTGTTTCTTCTTCACTCACTTTTTTCACTCTGTTTATACCCCACTCTGCATTTAATCATTAGTTATTAATCTGTCTCTCTTCCACAGTGTGTCTTTTGTCCTCTCTCCGTCCCCTCACCCCCAACCTGTCACAGCAGATGGCTGCCCCTCCCTGATCCTGGTTCTGCTGGAGGGTTCTTCCTGTTAAAAGGGAGTTTTCCACTTGCCACTGTTGCTGAGTGCTTGCTCATAGGGGGTTGTCTGATTGTTGGGGTTTTCTCTGTATTAGTATAGGGTCTTAACCTTACAATATAATGTGCCTTGAGGTGACTGTTGTTGTGATTTGATGGAATATACCTGGGAACCTGAGGTGACAGATCCCTGTCAGTATTCCGGTTGTAGCCTTTGTGGATCAATGCTTATCAAGGAGCTTTTAGCATAAACTGATAAGGAAATACAACACTCCAATCTAGAATACATCTCCATTGTGTCTTTGTATGAATGACTTGTGAACATATTGGTTCACAATTTGAGTTTGCTTTATGTTTTCAGGGCTTTGAAGGCCTTGTGGCAGTATCTTGGGATGAAGGGAATCGATACCACGCTGATATGGGAGAAGATTAAAGACATTGTGATCAAAACTATCATAGCGTAAGTTTTCCCATTCAGTCACTGAGTGGCTCAAGAGCTGCAGGGTTTGTTTGTTTGTTTGTTTGTTTTAGCTGAAACTAGCCAGCTCGGTTAGATGGATGCATCCATCAACTATACTCATGCACAGACACAAATACCTGCTAATTAGTATTGAATTGCAGACTAATAAAATGTCACTCACTAAAGCTGATACACAAAGTTCTTTTGTAGTCTGCACCTCACAACTTACCATTTTTGTCAGATACTTCCATCAAAAATGGCATCAGCAGAAAAGACCACTGTTCTAAAGAGGGAAAGTGTCCATGACAATAATGATGAAGATGATGAGATTAGCATCCTTCCTCCTGTGTGTTGGTCATCAGGTCAGAGCCATACGTTAACAGCCTGATGAAGATGCATGTCCGGACACCTTACAGCTGCCATGAGCTGTTCGGCTTCGACATCATGCTGGACGAGAACCTCAAGCCCTGGATCCTGGAAGTGAACATATCGCCCAGGTAGCAAATACGCACACACATTAAAATCACGCGTGTTCTTAAACCATATCTTTAACTGTTACTACGTCTGGAACTCTGATCCAGCCTTCATTCCAACACGGGACTGGATGTTTCCATAAAGGGTCAGATGATCAAAGATCTTCTGAACTTGGCTGGCTTTCGTGTTCCTCCAAGAGAAGATGCGGTTACCCCCAGCAGCAGTGCATCCAGCTCCACTAATAGGTAAGTATGTGGTACTTCCCCTCTGTGGTTATCAGCTGCAGCCTCAAAAATTACCTTGTAATTAAAGCTGTGTGTGTGTGTGTAGTTTGTGTGGAGGAAATGGAGAGAGGACCAAACTGGATCTGTCTGCTGATGAGAAGGTCAAACGAGCATTTTATCTTACACAGCGTTACGCCAGCCAGGTAAACACACACACACACACACACACACACACACACACACACACACACACACACACACACACACACACACACACACACAAAGGACCTACACTAATAATAAAGCAGTAGAGTGTACGCTGAGTCAGACAAGTCATTTTACATAGTGAAAGCTTTCATTTTAGTTGAGCTAAAGCTGAATAGTGAACTTAAGTGGAAGTAAAGAAGCTTCATGTTTAAGCTTTCAGCTCTGCTGTTTGGAACAAAAGCCAAGTCTGTTCCACAAAAACATTAACTTTGGACATAAATTAAGAATGATGTGACCTAGAATGTTCAAATTCACACCACAGATTAAACGTCACACACGTCTTCACTTACTTTACCACAATAGCACTTTAACACCCCCCCAATCAGCAGGCCATCACCACCGATACTCCTGTTACCTGCCTGCCCGTGCCGCCGCTTAGACATCCAATTAAACATACTTTTCATTTGTGTGTCATCATTTGTCCTATCGGGAAAAATTCAAATGATTTCTGAAAACCGAAAAAATTGCGCTTCACGCCCAACATACAGTAGAGTTATTATGGTTTTGTTGCTGGAAATGTGCGAACGGTGGGATATTTGAAACACGTTCATGTGGTGAACACTGAGAGGAAAAGACACCTGCTCGCCTTTAACAACTACCCACTGTGCCTCTCATGTGGTGAATGGTGGATGTGCAAGAAGCACAGCAGGTCTCATCTATTTCCTTCTGTCTCCGTCAGGACTTCCTGTCAACAGTTTTGGACATTTTGACTCCAGAGGATGTCCGGGTGCTGGCAGAGAGTGAAGATGAGCTCAATCGTCGAGGAGAGTTTGAGCGCATTTTCCCATCGCCGTCATCATCTCGCTACCTTAACTTCTTTGAGTGTCCACGATACCTCAACATCCTGCTGGATCAGTGGGAGCAAAAGTACTGGAACAACAGGACAAAATGTATGTTCTCTGCTGCTTTGCAGTGATGATACAATACAGGAGCCTCACTGGTGTCACTTTAGGTTTCAGGATGACTGTAGTAATGGAGATGGACTTGGAAGCATTAACTTAGAGTATGGTGGAAAATTTCTGACGTGCTGAAGAGGAATGTTGGTTTTAGCCGGTTCAAGTTCCCATGGTTGATTAAAAAGGCTTAAAAAGTGTGACAGTCGAGACGTGGAAGTATTATCTTTGCACATGATGTTTTTAAGATTCTTAGAAAAAAAATGGAGACAAGACATTTGGTAAATCAGTTGTAAAAATGCTGTGATTTCATTTATTTTTTATGCTGTAGTTATACCAGTGGGCTGGGGGCAGCTAGCCTTGTAGCATAAATATGTTCATCTTGTCCACTGGCAACTTCACAGTAGCTTGAAGTTGGCAGAGTTGCCAGTTGCTTTGCTTTCCTGTGAATTTGGCTACTTTGACCAGCACAGAGACACAGAGGGCAGAGAAACAGATCAAACTGCAGCTTGTGCTTTCTTTGTCTCATGTGCAGGTGTCAGTCTACTGAGAACACTCTGCCAGCAAGGTGTCCATCTGGGAACCACTGACCCTGCTCACATGGTGAGAAACTGCATAACGATGGAAGTAAATGTAAAAGAGGAGAAGGTACAGAAGTGGCTCCTTTAACATGCTCAACCCTTCTGTCTGTCTCTGTTTGTGTGTCTGCGTAGTGGTCCAAGTGCAACTACATCTCCAGGTTTGAACACAACAGGCAAGTTGTGGTTAGCCCTTCCAGATCCAGGTACAGAAAATAAAAACAGCTGTCGGGAGTACAACAACACTGCTTTCTTTTTCCCAACAGATGAATAGATCAGCATATTTAACAGGCAGCTCACAATTCAAGTTCTCTGCATCTCCTAAAAGGTGCTGTGGCTCCTCATAAGTTTAGAGGGGCCCATTCTGCTCATTTCCAGCGTGTGTTTTTATTCTTGGGCAATATTAGGGCAGCTTTTATATGACTGACATTTCAAAATATTCCTTATTTATCTTATACTGGGACTTAATGCTTCCCTGCAGTTTATCCATAGAACCAGCTGTTTAACTTCCTCTTCCTCCTTTTAGTGCAGCTTTCACGCATCTTCTGATTGATAGATGTTTGCAAACAGGTTTGATCAGCAAGGATTCACAACCAGAGCTGTGACATTACACAGATCCAGTAGAGGAGGGAAACACCAATGTGAAACTGGGTTGGTGTAAGATTAGAGCCTGAGCATACACTGGCTTCATTATTACAGTCTCAGTTCCCAAAAAAGCTGTAACGTTGTAAAAAACTGTATAAATAGAATGCAATGATTTGCAAATCTCATAAAGTCGTATTTTTCCACAATGATACACAGAAACACATCAAATTTGAGGAAACATCCCATTTTAAGAACAAATTTAGCTCATTTTGAATCTGATGGTAACATTTGTTGCAGATTGGTGAACCTTTGCCTGTGTCTGAGACCCTCTGCCCCTCTGAGACCCTCTGCCCCTCTAAGGTCATTTTTTTGTCCCCAGTCTGTTACTGACCTGCTCCCAGTGAACCTAATGAGCTGAAAAACCAGCTGTTTCTTTTTAGTACCACTTTAACTATTTTGAGATCAAATCAAATTTAGCTAATATTTTTGTTGAAATGGTAAAATGTCTCAGTTTAAACGTGTGTGTGTTTGTTTTATGAGACTTGAAAATCATTGCATTTCTCTTTACATATTACAATGTGTCTCAGCTTTTTGTGCCTGTAGAAGACTTAGAAATGTTTAGTATGAATATGATGAGCACATAGTGCTGGTTTGCTGTTCCATCACCCCAATAGAGTTCCAAAGATTTGGAGATGTGTTCTGGCAGCGTGTGGTGGTCAGACATAGTGAAAGATCTGAATTCATTGAGCACTAAACTCTAAGTGAACTCTGCTCTTGTCTCCCGTGTTGTCCTCCAGGGTGGTGGTCAGCCATCAGCTCTAGTCCCAATGTAATGGCAGCACTGATGAGAATCACCAGCGGTGCCTGTGCCAGCCCTCACCTACAGCCTCACCCACAGCAGTTTGCCTCGCCCTGATGATCTTATTTCCTAACCCAGAACACACACAAAGCTCAGGGCCTGTTTAGCCCCATTCACTGAATAGGACTTCCGTTTTAGTCCTCACTGTAGGAAGGAGTGGATTTTTAGGGTTTTACCTTTTTTTTTCTTTGTTTTTGTTTTGTTTGAAAATAAAAATCGTTCAAATGGCATCAGCTGTTACTTTAAGAGGCTAACTGTGGAACCGAACTATGCCAATCCATCGCAGTCATCATCAATGTGCCTAACTTATCAAGTTTCTGTAAGTTTCATAAAGTCCACGTTTTTCTTTGCTTTGACAGCAGTACACGGGGCAGACAGTGTTACCTATTAATTAGTAATATAACAACGTGAACCTGGTTCTTGGGACTACGTTCAGCCATGTAGAATGAGTATTGAATTTTGAATATTGAATGTGCCTTAAGACAACTAAAGACGACCTGAGTGCACATACAAAGCAGAGCACGCTGCACCGAAGCCTTACGTCCTCATTGTGCTAATAACGTAAAGCAGTAAGTGTTGCCGTGAATCGAGTGGGTGCTTTTGGCATGCCGGGTAGATGGATTGGAGCTAGATGTTCACCATCCGGATTTTTATGCTGTGATATTTGTAGCTGTTGTAACTTTGCAGAATTGTCTCACAGAATCACAGAAACGTGTTCTTTTTAATCCTGGTGCCATTTTCTGGATTCAGTGCCTGCTAAGAACAAGATCCACCGATGCCATCTTCTGACACATGCTGGTCCTCAGTGTTCTTTGGTACTGAGCTCAGACTTTTAATGAGACGTGCTCGGTTTCTCCCAGCTGTTTTTTTAACACCCACACAGAAGCTAAAGTTACGCTGCATCACGTAGTGTTCTGCAGTAATGACAGCACTGTGATTTCTGTGTCTTTTAGTCTCACTCTTGGTTTATTATCATGAAGACATTTTGAGCCTTTGTGGGTTCCACAGATTGAGGGATTGGGAGCTCTAATGTATCACTATTAACTTTGTGTTCCCTGGGTGACGTGTTAATAGGTGTTTGATGACCTAATTTTAATTAATGATAGCGATTTATGGGGTGTTGCTTGATGTACATCTTGGTACTATTTCATCTTGAGCAGTTTGACTGTAAAAAGGGCTTTTCTACAGTATTTTTTGGAGGCTGTCAAAATGGGCGTAAAGCACCAGAATTTAAAGGGGAATTGCAGCTTCTTTCAACACAGTGCATTTCCTGATAGTGTGTCTGTTGTGTCTCTATATTATACTAACATTGCTCTCTGTTATAGAGACTCAAGGAAACAGATTTGTGTTTTTTGAAAGCTGCAGGGAGCTCATAGTGTCCTCCAGACACTGATACACACTGTTGGTGTGACTGCTTGTTCCCCCCAAAGGTGGGGAGTACAGTGTTAGCTATAGAGCCACAACAGTCGCACAGATGGGGAACACAGCAGGCTAAAATATACAAATATGATCCTTTAAGCCCGCAGAGCTTGAATTAGAAAGCTCCTGTTAGACTCTGTGAGTGGGGGTACAATTGGTGTGTATATAGGTGAGCTCTTTTTTCCTGAAATGTCTTATTTAAAATATATATATAGATATATATAGATATAGATATATATCGATATATATCTATATAGATAGATATATACTGTGAGATGATTTTGATTTAAAAATAAACTACTTGAAATGTTGTGAGGCACCTTCTGTGAAAGCTGACAGGTATGAGAGCTGTGGCTCAGGAGGTAGAGCAGGTCACCTACTGATACTGAACCCAAGTTGCTCTCTGATGCAAGCGTTGGAATATGAATGTGTGTGAATGTTAGACAATAAAAGCACTTTGCTTAGTTACCGATGGAAGTGCTTGTGTGAATGGGTGTGAATGGGTGTGAATGTGTGTGAATGGGTAAATGTCCTGTGAGCACTTTGAGTGCTCAGAGTAGAAAAGCACTACATACAGCAGGAACTTTATTTGCTGTGTTTTTATTCCTGGACTGTACTGAGCTGTACTGCCTGTGCTTAGTGCACATGCTTTCTGCTTGTTGCAGATGACCACATCTAGAAACCTGTGACAAACTGATGCTTGCAAATACAAAAAAAATAATAATCAAAAACCAGTATTTAAAACAGTTTAAAGCTTGAAGTTTTGTCTCTCAGGGATCATGGGCTGTAGCTCAGGAGGTAGAGCAGGTCACCTTCTAATTGAAAGGTCAGTAGTTAAATCCCTGCTTGCTCCAGCTCCTCCTGCCTGACTGCGCCAAAGTATCCTTGGGCAGTGTGTGTGAATGTGCTTGAAAGCATCAGGGATTGAACCACCAACCTTCTGATTAGTAGGTGACCAGCTCTACCGCCTGAGCTACAGCCACACCAAGTCATGTTGTATAAAAACATTTTGAGAGCTCAAGCAGAAAAGCGCTACATAAGGAGCAGTCCATTTGCCATCACTTTATAGCATTATTTGCAACTGCTGACAAAAAGTCTGATAAATAAATCAACACCATTACTGATGTTGATTTATTTATTTAGGGTAACTTATTCATGATTTAATACAAGAATATAGAAAGGTGCATATTACACACAAAATGAGGTAAAACATGCAAACAGTGTTCCAGTCTCTTCCATGGCCACAGGTGTATAAACCAAGCATGCAGACTGCTTCTGCTAACATCAGTGAAAGAATGGGTCGCTCTCAGGAGCTCAGTGAACTCCAGCGTGGTGCCGTGATAGGATGATACCTGTGCAAAGAGTCCAGTTCTGACATTTCTTCACTACTAAATATTCCACAGTCAGCTGTTAGTGGGATTATAACAAAGTTATAAGGAGTCGGGCTCGTCCCCTTAGTTCCAGTGAAAGCAGCTCTGAATGCTTCAGCATACCAAGACATTCGGGACAATTTGATGCTCCAACTTTGTGAGAAGAGTTTGGGGATGCGCTGTCAAACATCAAACGATCTGAGCCTAAATAGCGGAACAATAACACATAAGAGACAGTCGTACTGGTGTATCCTCCATCACTGGGGCTTATCGCATACAAAGAGATTAAAGAGGCAAAACTGTATATGTATCATTTCTATCACTATAATCAGGGCTAACAGGGTGCTGGACCGAGGGCAGCATCTTAACTGGCGCTACTGAAGAGGAGCGAAAATAAAGGGAGTAACGTGTTGCAGGTAATATTAAATGCAATGTTTCTAAATGCTCAACAAATATCAGCAAACACACAAGTGTGTGCAGTTTGTCACGCAGTGAGCAGATGAAGTACAGAAACTTCAAATTAAAACCAAATTAACAGACTTACTAGCAGAGAAAGTGGAAAGAAGCGGATGTACAGTAATTTACCAAGTAGCCAGAAGAGAGAACCGCTATGGCTGTCCAAGGTGTGTGCAGGGAGGTTGCCTTAAACAGCCATCAGGGAAACATGAACTGGTTGCTGTGGGGGGACAAACAGTAACCAGAGTTCTCCTGTGGGAGTGTATTCTTTACCCAATGAATAAAAGGACAAATGTTAAAAGTAAACTCCAGGAAATGAATAAACAGTGGTTGAAGAAAACAGACAGTTTAATTTGCACCATAGGCGCGGATTGGCAGCCACGCTTCGGTCAGACTGCCCCAGGGCAGCTGTGGCTCCATTAGTAGCTTACCACCACCGAGTATGACTGAGGTGTGAATGAATGGTGCACCAAACTGTAAAGCAAGTACCGTGAGCAAAAGCGCTATATAAGTCTAAGGCATTATTATTAATAAATAGATACTTTAGACATTAGAATGTGCCAGACTAACTTCCCAGCCACAGTTTATCTTATCCTTGAAGGTTCGGCCACAATTAAAACATCACCATGTTCTGTTATTAATGTGAATGCGATTGCATTGTATTGATTAAGGGGAGAAGACGTGCTTTTTGTACAGGATTTTATCGCTGATGAGAGAAATCTGAGTCATGACAACCAGCACTGGACAGGACAAGTGACGAAGGCCAAACTGCAGCACACAGCCTCTGTTTACGTGTGATAAAGTGACACTATAAAGATGTTTTGGTTAGTGAGGAACAGGCTCAGATGATGTCAGCGTCCTTTGCCTCTCAGCTCTTTGGAAAATTCCTGTTTTCTACTTTTCATTTGGCAATTTTTGGGGTTCTGGTAAAAAGTGCTAACCGATGTTTCCATCCTCTGATCACTTATCAATGTGCCACTGGCAACGCTGGAAAATGGGTTAGCGCACAGGTCTTGGCCCGTGCAGCAGCCGTTTCAGTGCGTAGTGGGATTTGTAGTATAAATGGTGGGAGCGTGGGCCATTAATCATAGCCATATGAAATGATCTCACAGGCCATATATAATTATATTGTGACTTGGAGGCTGTGCAGTGACTCGAGGCCCAAACATCTCTGTGAAGCAGCTCCTGAGCTTCCTCAGTTATTACTGGAGCTAAATCAAGGACTTCTCACGCATAGCAAAGCCTGTGTATGAACCTCTCCAATCTAAGCCTGGCATGTCACTAGCACAGTCTCACCACTCGTCCAGGATTTGAACCCAGGACCTCTCGCTGGTGCATGGATGGATGTCCCCGCTGGGTGCCAACTGGAACCCCAAGAGAAAGAGTTTCCTATTAAAGCCTAAATACCTGTGCAAATGGTCACAAGATGAGCTTCCTCACACTGATCACCTCGGCCAGCGTGTGATGTAAGAAACTTTTGATAACTTGTTTAGTACATTAGCAGTGAAAGCTCTGATGATGGCAAGAGGACATAAGCTTTGCCATGTATGTTGAATAAAACAGGCATGTTTAACTCTGAATAATAGCTTCATGTTATAATAGAGTTATACTTTGGTATTACAATAGTAAATACAAACGTATTATTCTAGCAGTTATTGGGTAATTATAACGTGCAAACTTAGGTCGGACAAATGTGCTACATATACAGATGGGTAACACAGCCATAACCATAACAACCATAATGTAATGAAAATGTGCTGAATTAGCATTTAGTTTGATCAGAAATGTGTCCAACTGATGTGTAACAACATGACA
Organism: Cichlasoma orientale; assembly: GCA_034780415.1. NCBI lineage: Eukaryota > Metazoa > Chordata > Actinopteri > Cichliformes > Cichlidae > Cichlasoma > Cichlasoma orientale. Next base: position 34,400 of record JAVDPK010002934.1, on the reverse strand, counting down.
TCCACTTTTCTTTGAGCATTTATCGTCATCAGGGCATGAACTGCTCTGTTTACCAGGGGTGGCTTTGTTAACTCTGCAAATATCATACATCCTGGTCACATGAATACAAGGTTCAGCACAAGCACACACAGTACTAGATACACAGCTTTGCTTATGTCTTAATGCTTTGGTGTCCACTTAGAGTAGCCTGTTTTCAAGTGAATAAATATTGTTTGGATTATTTGACAATCAATGATGAAAAAATAAACAGGAAAAAAGAATGTTAACGCTCCTGCTAATAATATTACTATTACTTTACTAGTAGTAAACTAGCATTGTTTTTGCTACAGCTGCAGGTACTTGTACTACTACCACTGGCAGTACTAGTTAATGTAAAAACATGAATATGCAACTTAATAAATTAGTCCTACAAAAAAGAAGAAAAGAATGAATTAAATTGTTGGAGAAACTTTTGCTCTTTAACTTTCAGACAGGCCATCAAGGAAAACAGGATAACGAGGGTCAGTGCATGCATCAGCCACATGCTCCCTCAGCTTTACAACTTAACAAACAGTTCCACCACCAGTTACGTGGTCAGGTTACTGTTCAGTGCGCTGCTTCAGCAGCTCTCAGACCCTGTCTGTGTACAGCGTGCAGTCGAAGAGTGATGCTATCTTCTGTCTAACGAGGGATCCCAAACCAAGGTAGGAAGCTTGTTCTTTCCACTGCAGTGATGCTTAACCAATTACCTGTCATTAACCGTCTTATTTTATCATTTGAAATCTTTAACGTAGAGAGGACATCTGTCTCCTGATCTATAAGAGAGGGGCATTATAGTTGAAGACTCTTTCTACCATTCTAGTTTTGGAAACTCGAGGAACTAAAGGTAAGCCTGAACTTTGTGAGTGAAAAGCTCTGTTAAGATCATATAATCATATATAAGATCTCCTCTTTAGTTAAGCTTCTGTTTCTGTCATTATATACTTGCTATATGCAAATTTGCTATATTCAGTTTCATTCTTCTCACAGACGTTTGAAGAAGTATTTGTAATGGAAGTTTAATGAAGTTTAACAGCCCAACTCAACATTTAGCTGAAGTTTGTCTTGAAATTTTGAGTTTGATCAACTGTTTTCCCTCTGCAGCCACATCAAACAAACACACACAGAACAGTTTTATCGGCTCAAATGTGGGCATGATAATTTACACATATCGGCTTCACATGCTGCAGGAAAGATACAAGTAAATCGAGTTCATGTTCATAAAATGATTTAGTAATGTTTTGTATTAAATAGCAAACACTGACTCCTTTTCTTTGTAAACCATTTTAAAATGGTAAGCACTAGGCTTGGCCCCAACAACCACTGAGAGGCTGATGAAGTATTGAGAGCTGGACTCACTTTTAGCGTTCATGGGCATGTTTGTCAAAAGCGAGAACACACAAATGCATCATAATGCTGGGCTCTCTGATTGGTGCTGTCAGTATGGAACAATGCATAACTAAATATGAGAATCATTCTTCTCTGTTCATCTTCAGCAATATCCATCTTCCCATAATGCTTTTATCTTTTCATCAAAGGAGACTCTGGTGTTATATTAGTTAATAATTAGTTGTAATAATTCTTATTGCTCTCCCCTGTAAAAATGAAAGGAATAATACCGTGACAGTGGAAACAGTACTGCCTTTCTAAGACAGGTGACCATCTGTTAAATGCAGAGGGGAGGGCACGTCTGTTTACAGAAACCATAAAATAAACATGCTCAAGAGAAACAGAGCCAACTGAAACCACATGGCGTGAGACGTGTTTTCTTTAGAGATGGTGAAGACATTTAAGGCCAAGACTCGATCAAGTCACTTTATTTGGGCACAAGGATACAAAGAGCAGAACCTTTTTCATGAGTGTCTGATTAGTTCTGTATTTACAGGAATGGAACTTCTAATAAAGTTGTTCATTTCTCAGGAGAAAATTAATGTTCTAGCATAGATTAAAAGGAAAATGTATTCTGTTGTGGCTCGCATTTGTGTTTAGTTGTTCACTGAAGGACATTCCTTAACATTCTTCTTCTTCTATGGACTTGAGCAGAATGGATCCTGTGGACAGTTCTGCAGCCCAGCAAAGGTGAGGAGTTTGAGTTTAAAAGAGTTTAGAATATCTTTTGAACATCTTTCCAGGATTGTTGGATCATTTAAATCTTCAAATTAACCTCTTTAAACAGTTTTTTTTTTCTGATAGCCAAGAATAACAAAAATGACATGTTCTGTACTAAGACCTCACCAGATTGAGCATCCAGCAGGTCTCTGGCCATTTAGATTTAAGGTTAGAGTTTGCATTCAGTTAATGCTCTTCCTTTTTATTCATTTTAGGGAAAAAAAAAAAAATTTCTAAAGAAAATCCGAAGATGCTCACAGTAGCCATTCATGCAAAAATCTGTTTCTCTGGTGCAGCAAGCTTGCTAAACTAGCTCTACTTTTAACTCTCACTTTATATCTAACTTGGTTTCTCGTCTCTGTAGATCATGAAAGAAATATTTTCTATCCCAGTTTTATTTTTACATTTTCCATATTCAAAGAGGTTTTTGCTGTATTCTGTTTTGTTTTGTTTGGGGTTATTTTTATTTATTTTTACAGTGGCATTAAATAGAACAGGGTGTCTCATTTGAACTTAAAAATCCCATTCAAGCTACTGTACATATCAGCATATAATAATAACAACATGTAAATATGATATATAAATAGTTTAAAGTGTGCAAATGAAGTCAGTAAAAAATATAAAAAATATATATATTTGACTAAATGAAAGGTTTACTCTTCTGTGAGCAGAAAGCCCAAGATAATGTTTGGCCTGAAAGTGAAGAAGAAGAAGAAGAAAGATGATGCAGATTTGGTTCTGGCAAACAAGGGAGCTGTGGGTAAGTCCCAGAGCACACACATACACACACACACACACACACACACAGAAAGCTCAATAATTAAAAAACACACTTGTAGCAGTATTTGGTCTTTTATAGATTAAACACATGCACAAACCTCCTTTGGATTTCAAATGAACTGGCAAATAAAGTATCAAAATATGTCACAGATGTTTTTTGCACCATTAAGACATTTTAAAGACATTATTTAAATCCAGTGACACCACAATAGCTTGAAAACTCAGTAAGGGGTCATTCACAATTATCAACATTTTTCAAATGGCAGTGGAGCAATTTGCCACCTTAATAGCCGATCTTGTGCCAAAAAGTGATTTCTGGTATTTGCAAAAAAAAATATATATATATATTGCTGGTGTTTATATTGTTTTAAATGACTTGTTGAGCTATAATCTGTCAAGCATACCTCAAGCATTATCTCTCATGAATGATATCAATTCATTAAAGCATAAAAAAACCTTTTGATGTAGTTTGCATGTTCTCCCTGTGTCTGCGTGGATTCTCTCTGGGTACTGCAGCTTCCTCACACAGTCCAAAGACATGCAGTTGGTGGGGTTAGTTTAATTGGTGATTCTAAATTGGCCATAGGTGTGAATGTCAGTGCAAATGGTTGTCTGTCTCTATGTGTTAGCCCTGAGACTGGCAGACTGGCGACCTGCCCAGGGTGTAACCCGCCTTACACCCTATGGCAGCTAGGATAGGCTGAATTGGATAAGCAGGAGAAAAGGTACTGATGGAAAAAAAAATAATAGCAGGTTTTCTTTTCATTAAGACAAGTGTTGTTTGTTTTTGTGACACTTATAGACAGTGAGGTGGAGGTCCCTTCTGAAGCTTCTGTCCTCCAGGAGGGAGAAAACTCCGAGGAACAACCAGGAAGTTCTCCAGTTAGAACCAGAACAATACCAGACAGCAAGAGGTATGATTTTGTTTTTTAAACACCACGTCTACAATGCCACTATAGTCTTCTCTACACATCCATTCAACACCATTGAGAAATAAATTCTGGCCATAGTAATTTGAAAACATATATTACCTGTACATTCCTACATTCCTATCTGGGCTGGCTGTAGTGCAGGAGGTAGAGCAGGTCACCTACTAATTGGAAGGCTGGTGGTTTGATTCCTGGCTGCTCCAGTCTGTATGCCAAAGTATCCTTGGCCAAGATATAGTACCAGTCAAAGGTTTGTGTCTAAACTTTACTTAACCCCAAGCTGCTCTCTGATGTGTTCATTAGAATGTGAATGAATGTTAGCTAGAAAGCACTTAGGTGTGGAAAAGTGCTTGTATGACTGGGTGATGAAGGCATGTTGTATAAAGCGCTTTGACTGCACAAGTAGAGCAGAAAGCGCTAAATAAAAGGCATTTAATATATACTGTAGAATGACAAAATGCTGAATCTAATTGTACACAGCAGCTACTAGCATAGACAACATGGCCAAGTACACCTGCCATTTGTTAAACCACTGGTAGTCAAAGCTTACGTCTTTCTTTTCTTCTGGACTAGACAATATGATAGGAATGGGACAAATAAGTATATGTAGCATAGTGAATGTTGGTGTAGGGCTGCATAGATTTTCCCTTCATGGTCATCAGTGCTGCCGGAGGTGGAGGGAGTCGTCACGGTGAAGAAGTCCTGTTGGTTAGCATGTGGGACTTCAGAGACAGCTGATGGGTAATGGCAGGCCAAGCAAAACACGGCTTGGGCGCTGGCTGAAGCAAAATCCCAGGTGTGGGAAGACTTCAGTGAGGCCATGGAACAAGAGTTTCAGGCTGTCTCAAAGTGATTCTGGCAAAGTGCCAGGCACCTCAGGCGGGCAAAGCTGTGCTCCAACTGGAAATTGCCATGGTTTCCTGAAGGCTCTGGATGTTTTGTGGCTGTTTTGGTTGAAATGACTCTGCAACATTGCACGGAGATCAGGGCAGTGCCACTGGATTGGCAGACTGGGGTGGCGGTCCCCATCTGGTTTGGATGCCTCTTTAGTGAGGTGTTCTGGGCACGTCCTACTGGGAGGAAGCACCGAGGCAGATCCAGGCCACGCTGGAGGGATTCTATCTCTCGGCTGGCTTGGGAATGCCTCGATGTTCCCCTGGGTATGCTAAAGGCAGTGGGTGAGGAGAGGGAGGTCTGGGTTTCTCTAGTTAGGCTGCAGCCCCCACGACCTGGTCCCTGCATGGATGGATGGATTTTCATGCAATATTGAAAATTGTCCCATATGTATAAAAACAGGAATAATGGTATCAATTCATCTTTGATTGTGTATGTTGAGTTTTTTGGAAATTCATTTAACTTAAAATACAATTGCATGAATGTAGCAGGATTTTGTAACCATAGCAATACAAAAAGACCATTTACATGTTTACATCACAATATCTGATAAGAATGTTTCCTTCTTTAAATATCCCAGTTATTATTGGCATATATCTGCAGTTTTAAAATGCAATGTGTGTGCATGGCCTTTGTGCCAATTGTTGCAATTGACAACATGAGTCAATGTGTGAGTGCCAGCAGCACATTGTAAACGGCTTCAATCTTTATGGCTGTAAAGTGTTAAATACACGTTCTGTCTGTTTCTTTGTGGTTGTATGATGATAATCACTCTGGCTTTTTCTATGTAGGAGACTATCATTGGTCTACTTGTCATTACTGCACATAAATAACAAAATTGCTCTCATTCACTTCAGTTTTCTTTCTTCAGCTCCTGTTGTTAGAATTCATTGTCTTATATGAATTCCAACGATCATTTTAATCACAGACTAAATGCAAAAAAGATCTTGTGTGTTTTTTTCCACCTTTGCTAGAGGAACTACATAACCATGCTCGCACCATATCCACTGTCATTTTGAATGTGGTATCATCAGACTAAAAAAAAATCAAGCTGGTCTTTATGTATTGAATTAAAGCCCATCAGCCCTTTTAGACTCTTAAAACAGCAGTGCATTACACCCTTATGTCTGTATTTGTTCATGGCAATAATATGAACTGTAATTTGTATGCAGAAAGAGTTTTAGGCACAAAGCACAATTTAAATTGCATGAACTACAAACTGCCATAAACTAGTCTTTGAGACCCCACTGCCTTTTCAGAGCTTCGCTGTCTTCCTTAATTGCCATTGTTAATATTGACGTGTTGTTCACACCTGTATTGTTTATGTGATTATTATTGTTTTGTCTCATGTTGATTTTGTAAGCTTGCTCACTTTCAAAGAAATGAACAGTCTCTAATTTTTATGGTTGTTTCATTTTATTTGAGAAAGAGAGAATATCAGCCAAGAATCCTCTGGTTGAGGGAAGGAGGGTCACATCCAAGATTTTGTGGTACATGGCCCCGCCCCTCAGTACCATAAAGTCATCCTGTATCCTTAGCAGAGAAACAGCCCCAGAGCATAATTTTTTCACCTCCATGTTTGTCTATGGGGATGGTGCTCTCTGGGTCATACTCGGCATTTCTCTTCCTGGTGGGTCGGGTTAATGCCAAATTGCTTGACTTTGGTATCATGTGACCACAGCATGTTCTACCAAGCCTTTTCTGAATCATTTAGATATTCACTGGAAACTTAAAGTTACAATGAGTGAAAGTTTCGCTGCTACATATCAGTAGGTTGATGATTGCATTCAGCTGAGTTCTGTTTTCTTACCCCTTCCAATTCAAGTCCGTCGTCCTAGGTACAGTGGCTGCTATAGGACAAATGTGTTTTAGTCAGCCAGGAGAGATCAAAAACATTCAATTTAGACTGTATCACATAACAGTGTGTTTCTTCTACTGTTTGTGTAAAGATACATTTTTGTACACGCTCTATTTTAACATTTTTAAATAATGTCAGCAGTCAGGAAACAAAAATGGATACAGTCAAGTAAATATTTTGCGTTATTTGACATTTTTTCACCCAAGTCACCTCTAAAACTCAGACCCAAATTATACTGTTCTGAGTGTGCTCAGATAACAAAGTGACTCCAGACCAGATCCACCCCACAGGTTTTCCCTGTGTGTAGACTGTTTACCTTAGCTGTCAGTGCTGAGTGAAAAGCATCCGCCTTTATTTACTCTGGAAGAGGTTGTAAAACGTTGTGAAAGGATTCTGATATGATTTTTGACTGCTACTGTATGTAAAACACAATTAGATAAAAAGGAGATGTCCTTGCTGGCCACGGTATTCAAATATGGTGGAGGAACATGGTGGCTTCCACAAACCGGCATCTGCTCCTTTGTACTTTTATCCTATGTATTATAAGTGTATAAGAATCCATTACTTTGTTGAAAGATGTAATTACACACTAATCAATGTATATTTATGAGTACAATGTCCTTTCTTTCTAATAATAACCCCCCCCCCCCCCAAAAAATATTGACATGTGCCTACTTGAGCAGGGGGGAGCAGGGACTGTGAGAATTGTGTCCATTATGGGGTAGTGTTTGTGTGTGTGTGTGTGTGTGTGTGTGTGTGTGTGTGTGTGTGTGTGTGTGTGTGTGTGTGTGTGTGTGTGTGTGACTAATGGTTCTCCTGGTGACGGTGGTCCCAACTGCATTTAGATCATTAACAAGCTCCTCCATGTAGTTTTGGGCTGATCCACCACCTTCATCATGATCATCCTCACCCCATGAGGCAAAGCTTGCAGAGAGCTCCAGACTGAGGAAGTTAGGTGGTCATTTTATATTTCTTCCATTTCCAATAACCACACCAACAGTTGCCACCTTAACACCAAGCTTTTTGCTGACGGTCTTGTCGCCCATTCCAGCCTTGTCTCCAATCTTATCCCTGATGTCCTTTAGCAGCTCTTGGGTCTTTGTCTGTGGTGCTGGCAAGGTTGGAATAGAAGAAACTGATTCTGTAAACAGGTGTGCCGTATATGCATAGCGAGTTGAGATCAGGAGCATCTGTGACTGGTTGGTTGGTTGACTGATTGATGAATTGATTGATTGGCTAGGTTATAAGGGATCAAATATGTATTTCACTCAATTACATGCAAATCAATCTATAACTTTTATGTAATGTGTTTTTCTGAATTTTTTTGTCTCTCCATTCAAATGAAACTATCACAAAAGTGAGAAACTGTTCATTTCTTTGCAAGTGAGCAAACTTAAATTCAACAGGGATCAAATAATTATTTTCTCCACTGTAAATATTGAATTATAAAAAACAGGAGCAGACTATAAAAGTAACTGCAGCACTGTATTTCTCTATTAACCTCATTTGTCTGTGACTTGTACAATAATATTTCCTAAGGTCCAAACTGAATACTCGTATTCAAGACATTGAAGTGAAACCCCAGAGCTTCCAGGTAACAACATACATAAATACACTATTATTGCACTAGATGTGTTTTGTTTTATGTTAAAGCACTGTGAGAAATTCTTAGGAAAGTGATTATTTTTGTTTTTAAATTTTTTTGCAACCTGGATGATTTTTTTTTAAACAAATGGTGAGAAAATCCGGTTATCCGGCTAACATGTCTTATTCTTTATCTGGCTAATAGATCGCTATTAACATCACAGAAGCCAGACATCTTGTGGGGGAAAACATTGACCCGAGTGTAGTGATAGAGATTGGTGATGAGAAGAAACAGACATCAGTCAAGGAAGGAACCAATGCTCCTTTTTATAATGAGGTAAAACATAAATTAATTTTGGGGGGGGGGGGGGTGTACCAGAAAAAACCCTTTGACAGGCCCATTTGAACCACCTGTACATCAGTAGAATAGTCAATGTTTTCCAATAGCCCAATACGTTTCTGAGCCCTTAAAATAATCCCTCAACCTCTCTTCTCATTTCCTTCCATCAGTATTTTGTGTTTGACTTCTTTGCCCACAAAGACGTCTTCTTCGACAAAGTCATCAAGCTGACGGTGGGTAAAAATTATTATTTTTTTTTATATGTCTCATTTCTGAATGACCGGTTCAGAAAGCCGGTATTTGTACTTCCTTTTTAAGTGGTTTTACGTTCACTCTCTGTTTCAGTGTGTCTTCATTCTCTTTCCAGGTTATACACTCTAAAATGCTGAGGAGTGTCTGTATTGGATCTTTTAAGCTGGATATGTGGACAGTCTACAAACAGCCCGGTATTATAAATCTTCCACACATAAAGTACCAGTCAAAGGTTTGGACACACTCACCATTCAAATGAGTAAATGTGTCCAAACTTTTAGATGGTACTGTATATCAATTCTTCTAATGTTCTGTTAACATAATGTCAGAGCAGCCTTGGGAAACTGCCTGCTTTGACATTTTGACAAACTTTCAAGTCTTTGATTGAAAAAAACAAACTCTTGAGTCAATGTGAAATGGTTTGCTGCTAATCATTTCTGTGTCAGCTTCTGCAGAAATGATCTTTTACAGAAGTTTATCAGTCTGAACTTATTTCCTAACTAAGCAGGTTGTTTCATTCATTTTATTTTCCTGTCCCTAAATCACACTTGTGTCTCTTCCTTACACCTTCAGGTCACCAGTTTATTAACAAGTGGGCAATGCTAACCAATCCTGGTGACATTAGCACTGGGATCAAAGGTTATGTCAAGTGTGACATCAGCATTTCAGCAAAAGGAGATGGCATGCAGCCTGGACAAAAAGCAAGTGATGCTGAGGAACAGATAGACAAGTATGATACTGACCTATTTTTTAAATGTTATTTGGGAGCATTTCTACTGTAACTGACCAGATACTTTTTCTGAGATTTTTGAGAAAGAAGCAAAAATAGCAAGCGTGGAGATTTTTCCATTTTATCTTTTCATATGCAAATGGCACACTGTTATTTTTAGGTACTGATGTGTTATTTTACCCTTCAGAGGTCAGATTGTAATTATTTTGTTCACCCCTAACGTGAGGCATGCATTTTAATTGTATCATATTATTTAATATAATTCAGTTCAATTTTCAATTCTATTTTATTTTCAAAGCACCAAATCATAATAGTCGTCTGAAGGCAGTTAGTAAATAAAAAAAGTGTAGTCTTTTTAAGTTCTCTTTCATAGCATTTGTTCCATTTCTTAGTATAGGAAAGATCTCCTGCCTGACCTCGTCAGAAGTAGCAACACTAGCTAGTGCTCATGTTGAGTAAAAAATACAGTACCAGACAAAAGTAACAACACTAGCCGTTCCATCAGGTAGCAATACCCATTAGCAACAGCATTAGTAATATCTCACATTTAGGTAGCAATACCACTAGAAAAGTAGCACTACTTTTCACTCAGTGCTAGCTGAAGAATTTTTTTGCCTCGCACTTTAGCTTGGTGGTTGCACAGGTTCGTGCATCCACTCTAGCTGACCATGGGTATAACTGATAACCCAACCAAAGTTGAAAACTTTGTTGTTGCGTGTGCTGTGTGAGGTTGCTGTGCACAGGGAGAAGTGGAAATACCTGTGGGTTTGGCTACAACTCTAGCCCCAAGCTGGACAGAGGCAGAACCTCAGCTCATCACTACAGCATTCTCATTTCCCACAGCTGCTACTCTCAAAATCCCATGGCCAGCTGTGCAAACTGGGGTTGTAAAATCTTGTTTTGATGGCAAGAAATTTCAGAAGACAAAAAATAAATAAAAAAATGGCATGGAAAGTGAAACCCTCCAGCAAGAAGCACCTCATTGTGGGAAGCTCCCTTCTGGACAATTTAAGGCATGCAGTTCTTTGACCTTTACCAGATGCCACAAGCCGTTGGTAGAAGCCACTTTCATCCGAAGACCTTTCTGTCTTCGTCAGCCCTGTCCCTCCCCTCCAAGGCAGACCACTTCCAGTCCAGCCTCACTGATAAGTGCTGCAAGGGAGCAGCTCTGTTAGCAAGAGCCCTCAATGCCTCTTCTATTCTGATGTCTTACCAAACTGAGCTAGAAGAGGATGGGTAAATCAGGTCTCACCTTGTGGGAGAAAATCTATTTTATAATTGACCACATCCTCCATCTCCACAAGTGGCAATACAGGCTACAGGGAGGCCCATAGGCCTCTCAGTTCTCCTGGAGTGGGCACGTTGGCTCGAGCTCACTAATCAGATGACTAAGGGAAAGGAAGAGCTCCTCGACACCCCTGCCCACTGTCAGGAATGCTGGTGTTTATAGTTGCTGATGACTTCAATCACTGCAGTTTAAGAGTCGTGCTTCCAAAATACCACCTACATGTACATTTTCCAGCTAGAAATAAGAACACTCTGGATCATGTGTACAGCATACAAACAAATCCTCAAGCAAACACCCCCACAGATTAAACAAGTATGGAACAAGCACACAGACATGGTGTCACAGGACTGGTTTAATATTTCTGATAGAGACAGAAAAATTAAATTCCACATTTTACTGCCGGATGAATTGAATGACTTCCATGCTTGCTATGAAGCCTTCAACACTGAGACACATAGAGGTATTTTAGCTGTGAGGGTGACAGTGAACTATTCATAGTCTCACTACAACATTCCCAGAGGAGCATGCGGGGAGGTGGCTGATGTTGTTCCGGACATTTTCAACATGTTGCTTACACAAGCCACAGTACCCACCTGCTTTCAAGCAACTAGCATTATCCCCCAGCCCAAGAAGAACCCAGTCACCAGCCTCAATGACTTCAGGCCAATTGCATTGGCTCCAATCATTATGAAGTGCTTTGAAAGGTTAGTCATGACTCACATTCAGAACAATATCCCGGACATCCTAGATCCACTCCAGTTTGCCTATCAGCAGAACAGGTCCACAGAGGATGCTGTGAACGCTGCCATCCACACTGTCTTATCACATTGGAGAAGAAGGACAGTTATGTGAGAATGCTGTTCGTTTACTACAGCTCAGCATTCCACGTGGTAATACCAGCCACACTGACCGAGAAGCTCCACTCACTTGGGTTGTCGAACACCATCTGCAACTGGATCCAGAGCTTTCTGACAGGAATACTGCAGTCTGTCAGAGTTATGAATCACACCTTAAGAACGGTAGCTTTGAATGTTGGAATGCATGTACCTAATCCGATGCTGTACACTCTCTTTACTCGTGACTGTGTTTCCTTGCAGTACAATACCAGTATCATCAACTTTGCTGATGATACTACAGTAATTGAACTAGTCACTGGAGGTAATGAGACAGCATATAGGAGAGAAGTGGCAGACCTGTTGGCATGGTGCCAGGATAACAATCTTTCCTTAAATACCAGGAAGACTAAGGAAATGATTGTTGATCCAAGGAGGAGGAGGAGGTACAACACAGACCACTCCACACAGGGGGAGAAGTGGTGGAGAGGGTGAACACCTTCAAATTCCTGGCTACTCACATCAGTGAGTGCCTCTCCTGGTCACACAACGCCACTCACCTGGTAAAGAAGTCACAGCAGTGTTTCTACTGCCTGAGAAGTCTGTTTTCACAGTCTGTTTTGGGAATGGCTCCGCACAGGACAAAAAGAAGGTGGAAAAGACTGAACATCGCTCTCCGCCCCCATCCCATGTCTCTCTGTGACTTCTGTGAGCTGGAACCGGCGAACCACCATTATCAGTGACTGTTTTGGGAGCTGGGATCTGGCTCCTGAATGCCCTGACCCCTCTCGTCTTTGTTGGAACCTGGTACAGTACTCCATAGGAGTACAGTATGAGGGGATTTTTTTTAACGTAACTTTCCTTTTGTTTGATTGTTTTATTTTCTTCCTGGGCGTGATTATGCTGCCGGTGCCATTAAGGCTTTGTGGCTGCAGACATCCATCTCCCTCCCCTGTATGTCCTTGTATGTCCTCTTAGAAGGCTGTTCTGAACGGAATTTCATTGTATGTCAATGACAATAAATTTCTATTCTATTCTTCTATTCTACTTTTTATATAAATAAATACATTTATATAAAAATGTAACTATGCATACTTGTGAGTAATTTTGTGTGTGTGATTGTTGTGATTTGGCACTTCTAAATAAAATTGAACTGAATTGAATTGAACTGAATTGAGTGAGGTCAGACAATTCCACAGTTATAGCCTACATCAGTGGACAAGGGGTCCGAGATCCCCCAGGTTCACAGACACACAGACTGATAGTCTGGATCAGCACCTGTGGGCACTGAGAGCTCATGTACCGGACATTTTGAACTTCAGGGCAGATCATTCATCCAGAGGCAACTCACTGTACACAGAGTAGAGATTTCTCCCATAGTGAGACACAAATCACACTGATGTATGCTTATCAGAGAACCGGGGTTATATCCTTAACCTCATGTTATGATGAGATTTGCCTAACTGGTGCTCATCTTCTGACTTTTTGCTGATAGATTTTAACAGCTTTGATATAATTGTATTGTTTATTGTCATTGTCCTCAGGAACCTGTTGATTCCAGAGGGTTTTCCTTCCGAACGGCCATGGGCTCGTTTCTGTGTGAAGGTGTATCGAGCTGAAGGCCTCCCTCGCAACAATTCCACCATCATGGCCAGTGTCACCAAGGCCTTCATAGGAGAAAACACAGCACTCATAGACCCTTATGTTGTTGTCAGCTTCTTCAAACAAGTGGTTAGTTATATATAATTCATTAGCAGATACGATACATTATTTATATTTTGAGATAAATCAAGCACCTTCCCTGAAGCTCACAGAAACTATTACTGCAATGGTTGCCCAGTTCTAAGTTCTAGTTTAACTGTTACATAAGAAAGACTTGTGACCTTTCTTTGTGATTTCAGGTCTTTATATCACTTCTCTATTCTTACTGACCACCACAAAGCGCTTTAGGCTACTAGTCACCATTTAACCTAACATGCATATCTTTGGACTCTGGAAGGAAGCCAGAGTAATTGGAGGAAACCTTTGCAGGCACAGGGAGGACATGCAAACTCCACACAGAAAGGCCTTAGCTGGGGTTTGTGCCAGGAACCTTCTTGCAGTGAGGTGACAGTGCTATCCACTGCACTGTCTAGGGTTGGCTGTAGCTCAGGAGGTAGAAGATGTCACCTACTAATTGGAAGGTTGGCGGTTCAATTCCTGACTGCTCCAGTCTGCGTACCAAAGTATGCCTGGGCAAGGTACTGAACCCCAAGTTGCTCCCCGATGCAACTGTTGGGGTATGAATGCGTGTGAATATTAGATAGAAAGCAATCAAGCATAGAAAGAAGTTCTTGTATGAATGGCTAAATGAGGTGTGTTGTATAAAGTGGTTTGAATGTTTAAAGGAGAAAAGAAAAGCACTATGTAAGAATCAGTCCAGTTAATATTTTCCATTTACAAATGCTCTGCCACCCAAAACCTTCTAATCATCTTACCTGTCCCATCAGGGTCGCACATCCACTCAGAGATCCACAGCAGATCCAGTTTGGAATGAGCAGATCGTCTTCACAGAGATGTTTCCTCCTTTGTGTCAGAGACTGAAGATCCAGGTATCAATGTCACTGAGGAGCAGAAGCACTGATTTATGCTAGTTTCACCACAATTTATACTCACCTATCAGCTATGTCCTGTGCACAATTACTGTCCTTATTTCACCATTATGACAGCTCCTATAGCAATGCTCATATCAGGAGGTCAAAGGTCCTCCCATATATGTATGTGTCTGTGTCTATGTTTGTTTTATGTAACTTTGTATAGTGCTCATTGAGATTTTAAATCTCAATTAGATTTTCCTGGTAAAATAATATTTAACATATTTAACAAGAATATCCTATCAGTTAAAACAGCTGTACCTCAAAATCTTTTAAAATGGTCTTAAAAGAATTTAATGAGAGCGACTCCTTCAGGTTCAGGTTTCTAATTTATTCCATGAAGCTGGAGCAATAAACTGAAATAAGTTTTTCCAAGCTCTGTCCAGACTTTAGGTACTGCAAACAAGGTGTGTGTGTGTGTGTGTGTGTGTGTGTGTGTGTGTGTGTGTGTGTGTGTGTGTGTGTGTGTGTG
>JAVDPK010002932.1:182661-208068 GCA_034780415.1 Cichlasoma orientale | reverse complement strand
GCCCATTGCCCCCCCCCCCCCCCCACACACACACACACTCCCCCTCACTGCCGCATCTCTCCTTCCCTCAAAACACCTCCCTCCAGACAACACAGCACCCCTGCCCTCCTCCTCCTCCCCCATTACAACACAGTCTTCTCCAAGCATTACTGCGGACCAGGTGCAGCATATCCAAGAAGGACACATCCAGGCTGGACAAACTGATCAGGCGGGCCGGTTCTGTGGTCGGCATGAAACTGGACTCTCTGGTGACGGTGAGAGAAGAAGACTATGGACAAACTGCTGGACATTATGGATGACGCCAGTCACCCTCTGCACACTGTCATCAGCAACCAGAGAAGCCTGTTCAGTGACAGACTGCTCCTTCCCAAGTGTAGGACCAACAGACTGAAATACTTTTGTCTCTCACGCCATCAGACAGTTCAACTCCTCTTTTGGGGGGGGGGGGGGTAACAGGAGGACAGAGGGGGCAGCAGCCTAAGCCTGACCACAAACACAATGTAGCATAAAGCAGTACTGGAAAATGGGCACTATCAAGGTGCAATACCTTTATTTATCTCGTTATCTCGGGAAAACGGTAATCGTTATTCCGTGATAACGAGATAAATAACGCGTTATCACGGGAAAACCATCAGAAAAAAGTTTATAGGTACCATGGCCGCTCTCGGCTTCCGTAAATACCACATCATCTGTCAGACATTTTATATCTTCCCTTTTCTTTGTTGTATCTTGTTTATTATTTATCTATTTATTCATTTGCTTGTATATTTCTTATATATTTCTGACTGACTATATTTCTGCTTGTGTGCCTATAATGTAAAAGTGCTACTGGAACTTTAGTTTCCCTGACGGAACCGTCCCAAAGGGTTTAATGAAGTTTAATCTAATCTAATTTAAATATCACAATAACACACCTGTAAGCTTGATGATTATATTTGCTTTTTCTCTGACACACTTCTTTTTGCAGTTGATGGAGATCCTCATTTTATGATAGAGCTCCCAGACAGAAACGACGCTCTGTGCTTCAACATCAACGACAAACCAGGAACCATTTTCAGTCTGGTCAGGGACCCAAAATCAGGTCCGCCCTGAGTCTTACTAAAAGGAATCATTCTAACAAGAGAATTTTCTTTTTCAAATCCTCCTTATTCATTGTCCTCACTCATTTCAGGCTTTGTGGTGAATGGCCAACTAATTGGCAAGAAGAAAGTTGTTCAGGATGGAAACATGAACACCTACTTTGGCCGTTTTGGTATCATCCATCGGAAACTGGGCGTGAGGCTGGATGTGAGCACTCAGGATATCTCGGTCTTCTATAACGACAAACAGGTCAAGCTGCTGTGGTCTGATGCCATCTCCCTCAAAGATACTGAGTGAGTAAAGTCCCCTGAATCCCAGATGTTCTAAATTACACCAATAAACCAGTCTCCTCCTTTTTTTTGGTTACACTGAGTACTACATGTACTGTAATCACACTGACAAATAAATCTTTGTTTTCCACCTGTCTCCTGTGATTTGATGCCTCTTCCCAAGTATGGAGCTCAGGCTCGCTAATAACTGCAGTCTGACAGTGACACTGAGGCACTCAGTGAAATTCATGGTCCTCAGACACACAAAGGTTTGGAAAAGACGCCACGACCACCAAGACTATCTCGGTTTCTACACTCTGGACAGCCACCACTTGTCTGCTTCGGTTTACGGTCTGCTAGGTAGAAAATTACAAGAAGCTTTCATATCATATTTAATTTCTATTTTTTTTATTAAAATAAAGCCAACTTTTTAAAGCACAACAAGAGATGTAAAATAAGTCATTTTCCTCCAGGTCAGTTCTACCACGGGGTTGCGTTTGAGCTGACAGACCTGCGTCCAGGTAAAGTCCAGGAGAAATTGGACGCCACCATGTATGTGAAGGGACAAATGATCAGTGTGGCCAGGTGAAGTGACACCATAACATTTAGACACATACAGAAGTTCGTTTCTTTTCACGTATGCACAAATCAACCATATATATATTCTGCAGACACTGGCAGAAGGACTTCAGCAAGGATGTGACGAATGGAGAAAGCATCCCGTGCTGGTTTGTTGACAATGATGGACGAGGCCTCATCGATGGAGCAGCCTCGGACTACATCGTCTCAGACCTTTTTCTGGCTGTTTGAAAACTCAAAATGCGAGCGGCATTGCACCGGGAGCCGCGGGGTACTTATAAATGCCAAGAGTTGTGCGTGGAGAAAAAGCACTGTAGCGAGTCACTGGGTGTTTTCATTTTAAAATGACAAACATGGAGAAAATGAAAGCGAGCACAGTAATGACATGTTTATATATTAAGGCAAGCATATCACGTTATGGTATATTTTCAGATATGGTGAGTGTGTGTGTATGTTGGGCGTTACTGTGCATAATCAAACTGAACCTCTCCTGCTTAACATTACTTACTGCTAAATACTATTTGGTCAGATAGCATCAGCGAGGTAGTTTTCTGTGTCCAAAGAATAGCTGACACTGTGTGAGGTTTGTGAAAGTTATGACACAAATAATTCAGTGAGTAAAGCTTTCTAAATAGTTTCATAAGTTTGCATACCTCACATACCACATTCATTTCTCTATGATTTGTTGGAATTAAATCTTTTTTTTTTTGCTTTTAAAAAACTGATTGCTGCCTGTCAGCATAGAGAAGATACTAGCCTCGAGGACGCCATCCAGTATTCAAATTTTCTGCCCTTCAGCCGTTGACAAACCGGTTATTATAGAGCAGGCTGAGTTCTGTCATGTTTAGAGTTGTGCTTGCTCAGTAAATAGTCTTAAAAAAATATTTTTAGAGCACGACTCGGTGCCGATTTTTACTTTTACTTGAAGTATCAAACATAAATAATCACATTCAGATGTTTCCTTCCATTAACAAGTGATGTAACGTGGGACCTGTGCTTAATATGCTCCACAGCGGGTGATGCACCATTCTAACTGCTTTTGCACTTTAAAGCAAACTAATATTTTTTTTATTACACAATTACTAATTTGTTATTTCACTAAATGTTTTTCACTGACTGCCCTTTGTGTCAATAAAAAACTCCACCTGTATCACTTTCCTATTATTTTTAACGTCATGCATCCTTTGTAAAAAAAACTTAAGTGTTAACACAGCGTCTGATGACCTGTGGTCCATCATTGTGCATGTGAACACTAATGAGAGATCATCATTTAGGTTTGTCCTCCTCAGTAAGTCATATCAGGGCAGCAACATGTTCAGCTGCAAGGATCATTGGTAGGTAATGTACGACTGCGCCACCAACTGGAAGTCACAGATAAATACATGTGTGGTGCCCCGCCAACCATAATTGGACCAATCACATAATGGTGAGAGACTATAGACAGATACGAAATGCAGTGGGAATACTTTCAAATGACGCGAACGCCTCAGGTAAACCTGTAACCTGCAATTAAAAAGAAAAAGAAAAAAAAGCTAATGGGCAAACAGGTCACGAGCTTATAAGATGCTAATGTGTGAAACGTCTTGTTTACATGCTTATATTTTGTAGCCAATGCTTGACATTGCTATCATAAACTACCCAGAATGACTTAGTTATATTTACTCAGTTTTGAATGGTTTTTAGGAAGGAACTCAGCAACCTCACTGCACTATGTGCAGGCCAGAGCCCTCTGGTGCAGGCTAGCCTTACAAACATGTTCAGTAAGTAAACCCTTTATTGACAGGTAGCGTCCACTCACCTGAAGAGAGAGAGCAGGTAACGTGGAACAGACCAGGTTTAACATGTGGAGGTATGCCATTCTTCCAAGACTGCAAAAGGTAAATGGTCATTATACTGTACAGCGTGTGTGTGAGAGAGAGACATCCACTATAGCAGGAACTAATGTGGCTTTATCAATTCAAAGTTTATCACCTCTCAATAAGTGCATGTTTTTAGTTGGTATTTTCTCAACATAAATAATCATAAACAAATACTTTACAAAGACCATACTGACAATAAAGGAGCTCACAAAAAAAAATAAAAAATCAGTGCAGAAACAGTGAACACACCTGTGGTCACTGAGACACAATTAGAAAACCTTGTGTTTGTTTAAACAAAACTGACTATAGATGTGAGAGAGACTTTAAAACAATAGAAGAAGAAAGAGAAAAACTGGTGAGGAATATATGGAAATAGAGCCGCAGCAGTAATCAGGAGGTGCAGAATGGACCATAGTTCGAGTAATCAGGGCTGCAGGGACAGTCCTAAAATCACACCATAGAGCACGTTTTACTCGCCCAATCCTTATTCAAATAGAAGTGTAATCAAAGAAGAGTTGTGTTTCTTTTACAGCTTAGACACGGAGCAGGACATTGCATAAGTTCAACCTCTATGCACGAGCAAATATAAACCTAAGTTTGAAAAGTATTGGGAGCATATTCTTTGGTTAGATGGGACCAAAATCATTTTGTCCAGGATGGTAATATTAACACCTACTTTGAGTCCAGACAGTACAGCACTGAGGTGTGAGTGTGATGATATGGAGCTGTGTAGGTGCAACAGGTGTTGGGGAGATGACATTTATAGATGGTGCTTTAATGCCTGTAAATACACCAGAAGCCTGACAGAAGAGGAATATTCCAGCCTTATATAGCTTCATATACAGCACATATAGAGACTCACAGAAGAATATTTAAATGAAAACTGATGTGGCCAAATATTTCCCCCTACATGAGGTCTTCGGGGTATTTAAATAGAAAAGTAGAACGATAACCTTCTTGCTTTATCATTCTTGTTACTGATGTATTTTTAACAGTAGGTATCAAATCTGCTAATGTTGCCCTTAATCACACATCTGCACTCATTTTGGCAGATGTTAGGCCTGAAAACATGAACAGTGACTCTTTTCTGTTCGAGTGTCCAAGAATGTCGTACAGTGTGACACTAAGACAGTGCCGGGGTCTTGAAACAAAAGAAGCAAACTAGACATTGCTAATTTAATCATTTGCACCTGCAGTGCGCAGGTGTTGTCTGTGACAAAAAGCCAGTTGAAATCTTTTTTTTCTGATCTTGTTACCCAGTGGGCAGGAACATTATTCCCTGCTCCATCTGAGCAGAGGTCTAAAGTGTGTGTGTGTGTGTGTGTGTGTGTGTGTGTGTGTGTGTGTGTGTGTGTGTGTGTGTGTGTGTCATTTCCCATATTAAATAAATACTTTAAAATGCAAGTACTTTTAAAGATGCAATTGCCACATAATAATTGATTAATTTTGTCTTTCTGCACTCTTCTTGTTAAATTCATGAATCCTGTTAGTGTACACAGTACTGTGAACAAATATTTGCACTCATTTTAATTGCTTTTTTTGTTGCTGTTGTTGTTGTTTCACATTTCTCACACTTATATATCATTGAACACATTTTAATATTAGGCAAAGATAACCTGGAAAAATACAAAATGCAGTTTTTAAACGATGATTTCATTTATTAAGGGAAAAAGACGATCCAAACCTACCTGACCGTGTGTAATTCTCTCTCTTGTTAAAACATGAATTAACTGTGATTAATGACAGTTTTTGGAAAGCTGAGTTCAGTAGCCACACCCAGGCCTGATTAGTGCCAGACCTGTTGAATGATGAAACCACTTAAATAGAACCTGTCTGAAAAAAAACAAACAAAAAACAATATCATATCAACATATCATCCTGCGATTTAAAGAAACAGTTGAGAAGCAAATCATTGACATCTATCAGTCTGGAAAGGGTTACAAAGCCATTTCTAAGGCTTTGGGACTGCAGCAAACCACGGTGAGAGCCAATATCCACAAATGGAGAAAACTTGGAACAGTGCCGAACCTTCCCAGGAGTGGCCAGCCTAGCATAATTACTCCAAGAGCGCATCAACGAGTCATCCAGGAGGCCACAAAAGAACCCAGAACAACATCTAAAGAACTGCAGGCCTCACTTGGCTCAGTTAAGGTCAGAGTTCATGATTCAACAATAAGAAAGAGACTGGGCAAAAATGACATCCATGGGAGAGTTCCAAGGAGAAAACCACTGCTGACCAAAAAGGACACAAAGGCTCGTCTCACATTTGCAAAAAAACATCCTGATGATCTCCAAGATTTTTGGGAAAATATTCTGTGGACTGATCAGACAAAAGCAAAACTTTTTTTTATATATATAATCATCATACCAACAGTCAAACATGGTGGTAGTAGTGTGCTGGTCTGGTGCTGCATTGCTGCTTCAGGATCTGGACGACTTGCCGTAAGTGATGGAACCATGAATTCTGCTCTAACACTCGAGCTCACTTCGGTTATGAGATTCTTTGACAGGACCTTAAACGGGCTGTTTGTGCTGGAAAACCCTCCAATCTGGCTGAATAGAAACAATTCTTCAAAGAAGAGTGGACCAGAACTCCTCCACAGTGATGTGAAAGACTTATTGCCACTTACCGTAAATGCTTTAGTGCAGTTCTTTTTAAGTTTTCACACAGGGCAGGTAGGTTTGGATAACTTTTTCCCCTTAATAAACGAAATCATCGTTTAAAAACTGCATTTTATATTTACTCTGGTTACCTTTGCCTAATATTAAAATGTGTTTGATGATCCAAAACATGTAAGTGTGACAAACATGCAAAGAACTAAGAAATCAAGAAGGGGGCAAGCATTTTCTCACAGCGCGATATGTAGCGCTGGTTGTTTCACTGTACGAGCATGTGGACACATTTTTAGTAAAAAGCTGAAGGACACGTTGAGCTATCAGGATGTTCACTTTGAAATTTAGTGACTCTAACAATTGTCTTTTTTATAGTCCTGCACACAGTTTTGTATGTTCTTGCATGCTTTGGTGGTGTGGTGCTGTAGCTGCCCCAATGCAATGAGCCTGAAATATATTGTGTTTGTGTGTCTACTCGTTTTTATTGTGTTTGTGTCTTTGAGACCTTATCCAGTATGAAAACAGATCTTGTCAGATTCAGTGGTCCTCTTGGGGACCAAACCCCGCTCCTAATGAGGCCAAGTGTAATTTAGGGTCCTGGTCAGGGTCTTTTCAGCATAAAGGATTTTTTAAAAATTGCTCTTCAAACAAGTTTCAGCCAGAGCCAAAGTAAAATTTCCAGCATTACAATAAAATTATTGTTAATTGGGGTTTAATTTACTTAAGCACTAGAGACAACTTTGTTTATAAAATGGTCAGAAATAACAGAAAAATGCATGGATTTTGGTTAAATACAGTAACACAGACTCATTATCTTTACAGTACACTGACCTGTTGTGCTTACATGTATACTTAACCCCCCAAAGGCACGCTCTGATCATGGAAAAACTCTGGCGGTTAGGGTTTGGCTACCTGCAGCGAGTCAAGTCCTAACAAGAATAGCTGTGCAAACTTGTATGAAGGATGTGAGAACTCCTTGTACTGTTACAAATCTCCAGCTCCTATTACATAGTGTGTGCACCAACAGGTCCAGGGCGAGTGTGTTGACTCAGGTCATGTCGGAAGTTCAGGAGTTCAGAGGGATTTTCTGAAGGGGGTTCTTTGCAGAAGCGTTAGACTATGTGTGTCCATCTCTCTGTATGCATGTGTTAGTGTAAGCTTTACTGATTGACTCCAGATGTGCACGGCTCAGGGTGCGGGCAAACGCTTCAGAGGGGCTCCACTGTACTCCGCTCGCTCGTTGTTGCAGAAAACGGTCGAGCCACTTCTTCACACATGTTTGATATTAATATCTTTGCTCTTCATGCCTCGGATCCCCACAAAGTTAGAGACATCAGGTCAGTGTAAAGTAAAGTTTTAATAAGGAGTTTGTGTAGCTGTGGCATGATTAAAGTGTAGATCTCCTTGTCCTCCACTAGAGTGCAGGAGAGCTTCAAACATGTGGCACCTATAAACTCAGTCAGGCTTGCATGCAGCAGTTTTCTCAGTGATCTTTGCTGTTTGTTTTTTTAATTCACGTAAAGCAGGAAAACACTTTTGTGTTTTATTGCAGTGTCAAAATTATATTTTTAAGAGAAATGTTAATTTTACATGCAGAAAAATGTTTCATTAGTTGCTGATTATGATTTTGATTTATCTGGTAATTGTCCCGTCACACGCTGAGCCCAAACTGAGAGTGTAAATGATTGTCCTGTCCCATCAACAACCATTCAGTCAACTTTCTGCAAAAGAGAGAGTAGAGAGGCTGTCTGCCCTCAGCCGCACAGCGAGGCATCTCTCTGAAATGCCTTAAGTTTATCACGTTATTATTCCCTGTCACTTCTTTCTGTTTTGATCTCACTTTCTTAAACCATTTCCTCCATCCTCGCCTCCCAGGTCTTCCCCCTCGCCCACCCTGTCTCCACCTTTTGTCCCCGTGTGAATATTTCACATTGCTGCTGCCGCTGGTGCGTGATGCAAGGGACTGAGCGCTCATTGTGTGCACGCAGCGTGGGCGCTGCGGTATGTGGCTTCTTGGCGTGCGGTGTGTCGTGACAGGCGTGTGGCTGCTGACGCCAGCCGGCCGCCTGCCCGTCTGTCTGTCTGTCGGTTCGGTTACACCTGACTGGCGATGACATTGCTGTAACACACACACGCGCGCACACAATCACATATAGATTGTAAAGCACAAGACATGATTCCTAGCTGTAGGCTGTCCGCATTCCCTATAAACAGGCTGAATGTGACCTATATAATTAAATAACACCTTCATTTCTGTACTTATTTTTACAGCCTTTGCATTCCATTCAGGCAACCTAATGTGAATGCTGTTTGAGCTCATGCACTTAGCATTTCTGATGATTATGTGCCAAGTGTGTCTAACCCTATATCAGTAGACATTTGGCTGTGGAATTCTTTTTCTTTCTTTTTTTTGCTGAAAATGCATGGTTTTGGAAATGGGCTGCGTAGGTCACTTCTGAAGTGCACCGGAAGGCCGGGCGATATTGCGGTGCACCTTGGTGTAATCCTCGGTATTTAGTGTGTTCTCTCAGGCTGCCGAGGTGAAAAGTTGAACCTGGTGTTGACCTTCTCTTGAGAGCGGGCTTAGCTCTGAAGTCAGGCGCAGGCCAAAGGCACAGGGAGGATATTCTCAAGTTCCTACTTCACTCCCTCACGTGCACCGCTCCTCTCCATGCTCGCCCCCCCCTCGCTTACGGAAACAGTTAGGATCTGCGATAAGATGTCAAACATTTTTTCACCATTTTATCTCATCGTGTTTGTTTGCTTGTTTGCTTTTCCATCACGACGAGAGTCTTGTGTCCTCTTGTCACAGCGTTGTTAATCACAATTACATCTGATCTAGGTGCAAGGATTTGGAGAGAGAAGGAAGGAGAAAGAGACTGAGAGGGGCCTAATGTTTATCACTGCGGGGAGTTGAATTCCAGATGCTGAGATAATGAAGAAAATAAGCAAACAATTATGCAAAAATAGACAAAGTAGGGGGAAAAGGCACAAGCAGACTGACAGACGACAGAAACGATGTTCAAGCCAAACTAGACAAGTTTTTATTTCTACTCCCTTGAGGGGAGTTTGAGACGTCGCAGCGTCACAGCAAATGATTACAGTAACATTTTCCTTGATAAAACCTTGCCTTGATGTGCATGCGAATGTAAGTGCGGCAACGCAGAGATCTAACTGCTGCGTAAGACTTAGAAATCGTATCATGTGTCGTATCGTGTGCCTCGGACTTCTGCTAAAGCAACATGACCCAGAATTCAAAACCCAAACTAACTCTGACATTCTTCCAGTCCAGTAGAGCAACAGAATACACGGCCTACAAATGTGAGTCTGACAGTAGACGTTGAGTTGTGCTGCGCTCCGTTCTCCATCTGTTTTAGTTTTGGAGTGGTTGTGATAACCTCAGCCTGACCCCTGATTGGTCTAATCTCACCCTTATCTTTTCTCACTGGTCAGCTGACAGAACGCTGCGCTGCGATTGGTGGGCGCACGCCCGAGGAGGAGGAATTCGTTTAGCATTGTGTTGGGGTAGCAGTTAGACAGTGAGAAGTTTAGTCCACAGTCTAAACTGTGGCAAAGCTTCAAAACACAGAATAATAAGCAGTGTTTAGAGTGGGAATTTAAAGAGCCAAACACAGGCTTTCTCAGGCAGTGGCCTATGAAATAACCCTGATGCCGTTCCCTCCCTGGGCTCAAACATGACTGGATGTCAGTGGATTCACTATAGTGGTCTACAGTAATAGCTGAGTCGAACATGTGTCTTCGGAGAATATTGCAGCTGCATTAATATGAATGTGTTTGATTCTGTTTTAACTGTAAAATCACAGTGATAAGAGCTTGTAAAAGATTGCGGTCATAAGTTGCTGTAAAAGATACGACAGGCAGCGTAGTAGCTTTTCCAAGCAGTCTGTTTGGAGGGCAGATTCAGAGCCAGATTAGATCAGAGGGCCACTCTGTTTGTTTGTTTTGTTTTGGGAGAGGCCAAGCTCCTGAGGGATACCCCCCCCCTACCCAGCGACTATTCTACTATCCCTCCCCAGGATTCCCCCTTAAGGCACAGTCAACTGGAGCCCCCCTGACCTCTCTGTCACCCCTTCCTACCCCATGTTAGCCAAGGCAACCTGGGAACAAAAAAAAAAGGAAAGAAAATGAAGGAAGATTCTGCTCTCTCTTAGTGTCTGCTGAACCAAATCACAACCAGACCTTTTCATTCATGGATGCAGGCAAGGGACACTGCCACCCAGGCAGGCAACCCTTTAGCTCTAGCAGAGGTTCATCCCAGTGAGCTGACCTCACTTTTATGTGCATGTGAGTCTCACACCCAGTCGTCATTCAAGGTGAAAGGATTAGCTACAGTATAGGCTGTTGCAGCTGCATGCGTGCAACAGCCTATACTGCGTCAGAACCGCTTTTAGGTAAACGTGTAGCTTCGCTTAGCTTTGAATATGAGCATATTTATGAGTAAAAACGTTACAGATGAAAGGTTATCCAGCTTAATGCCTTTTTCACATGACTTTGTGCTACTGCTTATGAAGGCTTCTGGCTTCCATGAGTGTGTACGCTCATCTCATTTTCCACCTATTCCCATGTCTTGTCATTGAAACACTACCCATGCCTTGCTTCCCTTCTCTCTGTCTGTCCTGGCTGTATGAACTGCATTAGCACATACAAGCACATACACCTTCACATGCACACATTAACACACACACTCTCCCCCCACACCTCTTCTGACCTCTTCTTCATCTCCCACAAGGCCTTTGGGGTGAGGCAGCCTGGCACCAGACAGTTATTCAAACCCTCGGGCAGATTCACAACATGTCAGAAACAGAGAGTTAGTGAGGGGGAGAGAGTGAGACAGAGAGCAGCTGATTATCCACTGATTAAGTGGTTTGTTAACTCTTAGCGCCAGTAATGACAAGCTAACGGCTGACTAAGTTTAATGTGGGCCAAGCGAGCCTATGATCGAGGGGAAATGGCTGGAAAATGATTATCTGGGAGGTTAAAGAAAATGCAAACTGAGCTAACAATAAATAGTATAAAGACCCTTTATAGATAGATACCTAATACATTTAGATATTTTTAAATGTCATTATTTAAATCAGAATGCGGCTACAGACAACCTGATATGTATGAGGAGTCATTGCTAGTGGAACTCTTGCAGATTCATTAAGATTAGCTTTAATAACCCTCATATTAAAACCCAAATAAAAGCCCAGAAGAATGCTCATCATATAGACCAATTAGTTTAATGGGAGGTGACACAAAAATCCTCTGTAAAACACTTTTAAGCAGATTGGACAGATATATTTCCCAGCTAATAAATGATGATCAACAAAGCTTTATGCAAAAAGGCTGATATTAGATGTTTGGCGATAGAAGATCGCATTTTTTTATGTGAGGATGACATCATATTTTTCTTGGCTAATCCCAAAAAAAAAGTATCCCAAATTTGGTAATGCTATTTCAGGACAATTTTGGGGAGTTTGCTGGCTGTAAAATTATTCATTTGAAATTAGTGCTAAAGTTTCTTGACAAGGAAGTGAGACATAGTCCCACAGTAAATACCCCCTTTTAAAAGATTAACTAATTATCTTCATAGATAGTTTTAAGTATTTGGGTGTTTAACCCCTGAACTCTGTGAAGTAATTTCAGCAACTTAAGACTGACACATTTCAACGCTGGTCAACTTTACATACAGTGCTCTGAAAATGTTTTTGTCTCCGTGCTGATTTCTTATTTTTGGCATATTTGTCACACTTCTGTGCTTCACGTCATCAAATATATATTAACATTAGAGAACATCACCCCAAGTAAGTACAAAATGCAGTTTTTTTTATGATTTCATTTATTAGGGGGGAAAAGATATCCAAATCTACATTCTCTCCGTTGTTAAATCATGCTCAAAGATCTCAAGACACAACACGTCATGCCACGATTTAAAGAAAGTCCGTCAGTCTGGAAAGGGTTACAAAGTCACTGAGTCATGGCTTGGGACTCCAGTGAAGCTTCCCAGGAGTAACCAGCCTACAAAAATGTCTCCAAGAGCTCACTGATGACTCATGCAGGAGGTCACAAAAGATCCCAGAACAACATCTAAAGAACCGCAGGCCTCACTTGACTCAGTTGAGGTCAGAGTTAATGATTCAACAGTAAGAAAGAGACTGGGTACAAATGGCATCCATGGGAGGGTTCCAAGGAGAAAAGCACAGCTGACCAAAAATAACACAAAGGCTCGTCTCACATTTTGCCAGAAAACATCCTGATGATCTACAAGACTTTTGGGAAAATATTCTGTGAACTGATGAGACAAATTTGAACTTTTTGAAAGGTTTGCATCTGGCTTAAGACTATTATGCCTAAATTACTATATTATTTTCAAGCACCCCAAGCCTGAGTAATTATCCATTCATCCATTTTCTTCTACTTATCTAATTTTGGGTCGCAGGTGGAGCTGGAGCCTGTCCTGGCTGCCATTGGGGGGGGGGTATACCCTGGACAGGTTGCCAGTCTGTTGCAGGGCTAGCACAGAGTTCACGTTCACACCTACGGTGAATTTAGAATCACCAATTAACCTAATTAGAAGGAAGCCAGAGAGAACCGCAGACACAACAGAAAGGCCCCGGCCATATGGCGGATTCAAACCCAGGACCTTCTTGCTGTGAGCCAACCGTCACCACACCACCTTGCTGCCCTGAGCCAGGGTAAGCACAATGATCTACTGTTACATTTATATCTCTGCTTTTCGGATGTTAATTCTAATCAATAATCACGGGATGATGGATATGGGGGAAGCTATCATTGACATAAAATGGAGTTATACCCATTTTAAAACACAAAAACGGGGAGGTGACCATATACCACAGTGCGAAACGCAGCAGCCCGGGTTTGACCCTGACCAGATGATAAACACGAGATGTAAATTGCTTCAGTAAAAGTGGTTGATGAGAATGTGTATAATTTCCCGTCGAGCTACATCACATGCCTGCTAATATTCCAGAGATGTGTGCTAAGTGCCTGGATGAAAAAGGTACTTTGTTCCATTGTTTGTGGGAATGTCTAAAGATCCAAAACTTCTTTATATGAAAGTCCCTTTATGCTCCAAACTCTTTGAGCTCGGAATATATTCAAAATATTTAACATCAAAGCAGACCAAACTGCTGGACTTCGGACTCCTTCAGACCAGGAGAATTGCTGGTTAGAAGAATACGGACGCACCGTCATTGGAAATATGAACGGGCGCTTTTATGCTGTATTAGTCTGGAGAGAATAACTTACATTGCTCAGGGCAAGTGTGAAGACTTCATCCAGCTGTGGGAACCTTATATAAAAAAAATATTTAAAAAAAAAATGGAAATCTTGGTCCTGTCTGAGTGCGGTGTGGACAACGTGGGAAGTTGATTGTGTTAATAGGCATCCTTATTTATTACTAATGCATGATGAATATGAGTGTGTTTGCGTGTGTGTGTATGGGCGTATATGTCTAATGTTTGTACTGCTGGCTTTGTTGTAGTTTTTGTTTGCTGCTTTGTTCTTGGTTTGTTCTGTATAAAAACGCTGATTAAAAAAGTGATGTGTTAACATCAGATGGAGGAGGTGGAGTTTTTCTGTTGAACAGAAAAACTGAGAGTTTTTGAAGTCCTTTTGAATAATATTCAAAGACTGTCTTACATTGTTTTCTGGATTCACAATAGAAATTCTTTGGAAAAAAAAAATACAAAATAAAATTGAAAGTCCAGGAAACTAATGTGCTTCTTTGGCTAATTATTACCTTTGTAGATTTCAGCTCAGTCTTTCAAACCTTTAAAACAGAAGAAAATATGTTTTTCAGCCATAAATTAATTTTGTTTTAATATATTTCATTTAATTTTAATCCCATGAAACAGGAAATAAAAGCTGTGGGGATGCTCTGACTGGATTAGAAGTCGTCTTTGTAAACATTGTGACCCATGTCTTTGACACGCCTTCTTGAAGAAAGTCTCTTCATAGCACGAACAGCAAGAGATGAAGGTCTCTTTTTAAAACAGGACATGGGATGGGGAGGCAGACTTTGGAGTCTTTGTTAGGCACGTGGGCCTGTGTTTTGTGTTGGTTTTGTTCTTCTAAATCCTCCTTGGTTTGTGTTTGTCTCCGAGCTCTGCTTTGAGCGATTAGGGACGAGGGTTTAAACAGCTTGGTTAAATGAAGACATAATTTCAGCCCTTTATTGTGGCTTTGAATAGTCTTTCTTTATATCAATAAATGACACTGGTTTGAATATTAGCTATAACAAAGGGCTGCTCTTTAAAGAGATACAGACCAGAGTGTTTTTAAAAATTTTTTCTGTCACATTAGACTCGAGGCTGGTTTGTTCTTTATTGCAGGGGAGTATATTGTATTGGACAAGTGATGTCAGTAAACCGTGCCACCAGAGATGAGCCATATCACAAGAGGCATCGCTAGAAATCTGAGTTGTGCCATTAGACAGAGAGAAAGGCAGTATCTTGAGAGAGAGACACAGAACGAATTGTTCCACAACAGACTGACGGACCTTTTAGCCTTATCTTCCTGAGCTACTCTTACAGAAAACCAAGGAGAGGAGGGAAAAGAATGCCCTGCTCTTTCTCTCCCTCCCCAATTCCCATTCTCTCATTTCTCCTGTCTGCTTCTCCCTTCCTTCTTCATTTCTTCTTCTCCTTTTGTCCATCAGTCTTTACCCAGTGTTTCTTAAAAATCCTCTTAACCCCTGAACCTCCTCCCATTGTCCCCTCTCCTCCATATCTTACTTTGATGTTTTAATATCTTGTTTCTCACCTCACCCACAACAATCTTATCCCTCCTCAACTCTTTGGAGAACTCTCAGACCATTGCCCCGACAGACTGTTAAAAGGTAGAGGTTTGTAAGCCACTTCTAGGCAGCGATTGGGTGTTAGCATTACAGTCTGAAAAACAGATCCCTCTCTCCATCTCAGGCTCGTACTGTATGCATGACAGCTTTTCAGGAGGGGTGCCATACAAACACGGGCCCTGCCGCTTCTGCGAGAACATCTTATTTGCATTTGTTTACATGTGCCACTCTCTGCACGTTTGGATTTGCTGCATGTCACAGTGTTTTGGTGCAGCCCCTTGCCCGTCTCCTGATACACACAGACACACACACACACGCACACGCAACAGTATTTTGGCTGTGATGACACTGAGTCGTCCCTCTCCTCCCTCTCTGACAGAATGAAACGGATGGATAATTAGATATCAAAGGAAGGCAGGCTGGGTGTGGCAAGGCACGCAGGCCCCTACGATGGTAAAGCACTTATTAATGAGATAGGCCTTATCTGCTCTCCTCCCAGGAATTCTGCCTTTGATCGGCCCAGACTCCGGACTTAATACATTTTTGATTGATAGGCCGAGATGACAGAGAGAGGCGGTGTGGATAGGGTAGGTGGGTGGAGGGGAGTGTGCATGTGCATGCAGAGGTAGGGGGGTAACCCTCAGATGCAACTGTAATGATGCCCTTCATATGATTAAATAACTTGTGACAATAATGTTTTACCTCATAGAATAGCGGCATACACAACTTAGGAGTGCTCACATGATGAATAAATCTTCACAGTACACACGTGCAGCTCCACATTCCTCTGCCCACACAGACATAAATTCACTAAGACAACCCAAACAGACAGGCCTATTCAGTCACCTTAACCCCAACTATAACTCACACACCGGGGCACTGGAAAATCTTTTCCCCAAGACAGAGCAGGCGAGGGGCAGGCCTGCGGAGGGGGACTGAGATAAGGTCCTATCCCCATATGAGGATGAGTTATAGCCCACCCAGGAGGATGTGGCTAGCAACGACCCACCCAGACACACTGCGCAGCTTGAAGGGATTGGTGTGGCTGCTCTGCTCCCGTTAGTGAGGCAGCGAGCGACCTCATCGACAGAGATAACAGCACCACTCTCAATAACACCTTGACCAGAGGGAGGAGAGGCAGCCGCATCGAATCAGTGAGTGCCACACAAACCAAATCCACACAAATCATACACCTACGCCCCCGCTCCCATCTCTCTGCCCGACAAGAGGTGACTGAGCGTAACCATTACCGCGCCGTGTCACCTTGTTATGAGTCTCTGTCAGTGTGAGGCGTCGGGTAAATTAAAGAAGCCATAACTGCTGCTCCGTCACCTGCCCGTCAGCCCCCATTTATTACCATGCCAACGGGTGGAGGGATAAACCCCACCCTCTCTCAATGAAATGGACAGATCGATCAGTGTGACAGGCACATTTCAGGTCTTCAAATCAATCAGACTAACAAAGGCAGTTGAAAGGGGAGGTGTTTGTAAAGGACCACTGATGTGATTCTGGATGAGTCAGGAGAACAGGCCAGACCCAAAGACTCAAACTTTATCTAATACTGTGGGTCAGTGCGCGCATCTCTGTGCTTTTTCATGGCATTCAGGTGTTGTGTCTTCATCCCACGATAGCAATTTTAACAATTTTATTCATTTGGTATGATAATTCGCCGTGGAAGGTGCTGCGTCAGTGGTCGAAAAATAACCACAGGCAGGTTTTTAAGTCACACATCAAAGTTTCTATTTAATAGACAGACTGGGCTTTAATGCTGGACTCAGCGTGAGAAAGCGGCTCCCTGAGAACAACGATGAAACAGAAGCAGCGCTGAACGGAGATGGGGTGGGAAGCGAGACAGCACGAGGAGGGGGTTAGATGATAAGAGTGGGAAGAACTGATAGAGTGGAAAAAAAAAACGTGTAGAGAAAGAAAATGATTAAAAACAGCAATCACCCGTTGGAGACTGATAAACCAAGCAGTTGTTAATTGGAAGCGTGCAACTCGTGGGGATGTGGTTGGATTAGATTCACTTCTTCCCTTTGCTCTCTGCCTCTCTTTATTCTCTGCCCTCCTCCGACGGCTCAAATGTGTGAGAGACACAGTCCATTATCAAAAGTTAAAATGATCATAATGAATGTAATATTTCTATATTTTTTTTTCACATTTGCCAATCAAAGGAGAGAAATTGAATGGACACTGTTATAGAGTCCTTTTCCTTCTGTACGTCTGTAACAAACTTGCCTACGCCATTTGTTAGAGCATAAAATGAAAAAGGAAGACAGTTAGAGATGGAGAGACAAAAGGCGGTAGGTAGTAGCCTATTTTTGAGTGATCTTAGTTTTTGGGGCATATTGGAGATGGGAGATGGGTGGTGGTCCATAAACAAAGGGCTGACAGCCCACCCATCACCCCAGCAAGTCTGGCTTGCACTGCCTAGATAAAGCAGGGCTGCTGCCTCCTGTATCAACACCATCCATCATCCATCTTTGCCTGCCTGCCCTCTCATTCGCCCTCACATCAGCCACTCTCACTCCCTACACCTGCCTCTCTGCCAGCTGTGTGTACCCTTCTACCCATTGGAGAAAACTTTCAATAGAGCAGCAGCAACTACGCACATTTTTGTTTTCATTGAAATCGAACCTTTGATGAACATTTGCGTTTTAAATACAACAGTCCGTACAAGCTGCATCTTCTCTGCTGAATTTGTTTGCATCTGAAACCCAACTTTGCAAGGATGAGCATTAATCACTGATATGTCCACCATCCTCTGTGCACTCTCGCATGCTCTCCATATTTCTTTTGCAGCGCTATCGTAGGATTCTGTCAAGTAAAATGAAAGGCTTTGTTTTCTTTTATATTTCGTTCTTGAATATTTGAACACTATACACCTCAGAGAATTTTGCTCATCCAATCAGACAAAGCCGGGGTTTGATTGAGCTCTGGCAAAACAGTGGCTTCCAAAATTAGCCCGACAAAATATTAAACCTTGATTTAGAAAATTTTAGCCCCCCGCAAAATGACCCTTCAGGCCACCATTGTTCCCTCGTCAATTTGGGTTTTGTATGAGCATCTCCTTCCTTTCTTTGTAGCCCGTGGGGAATGGAAATTATGCAAATGGAGATGGGCACTCTGAAGGAAAAATGTTGACATCTCCCATCCATGCTGCCCCCTAAATACACACACATCATGCACACACCATTCAGTTAGCTTTCTTTTGGCCCACTTTGGTGGGTCTGTCTCTTTTGGCTGTCTCTCAAGCATACTTTAACAATTGCAGCCATATTGCCTGCGCTTCATCCTTTCTTCTATCCATCCGTGGCCATTTTAGTCATATGGACAGGTGCTGAGACAGGAAGACAGAACGCTGTCAGCGGCTGTAACAAACAACACTGGGTTATCTAACTTTGGAAGAAAGAGAACAGAGGAAAAGTTGTCTCGTGTTTGAGGAGAGGCGTCCTTTGATTACCTGCCTTCATCACTGCCACCTCTCCACATGCTCAAATTTTTAACGCAGTGTATCCTTACACAATGAATGGCTTTTTTTTTTTTTTTTTTGGCTTCAAAGACATGGACCATTTAGTAATGGTTCGCAGGGGCAGAAACTTTGCAGATGCAGTTTTTATTTCTTTGGTGCTTCATTCAGTTCCACCAATCACCGGGGAATTAAGAGATAGAGTAGAGACCTGGAGACTGAGCAGAGCAGCACGGTCGGGGAAATGGCTCAACTAGCGGATGAATTAAAACGAATAAAAGCCAAGAAATGAGAAAATGGGCTATCACTTGTGCAGCATAATGAACAAAGTGCAGATATCACTGTCTTTATATGCCGGGGGGCTAGAAGCTCTATGTTCTCACACTAGAAGAACAAATGAGAGTGAACAGAGCCAGAAAGCATAATGACCATCCATTAGGCCATCCTTAAACTCTACTTCCTGTTGTTGATGCAGAATTTCTGAATTGTGGCAACCGATCACGTGACCTCAGTCCACCCTCAATACCTCAATACCGCCCTGACACAGCTACCTGTGGCTATCTGTGAGTCTGGAAGTAGACTAAAGGACCAAGTGGGTGACTTTGATGAAGGTAACATGTGGCCACCATTATTCAAATAAATTTACAGTGTTGCAGTATAGTGTAACTGAATTTTGAGGACCCTTTTGAACCACAGTCCAAAACCAAAGATATAAATGTGACCATGAAATGAAACAGATAAGCCACTGTAATCAGAGGGTGTTTGGAATTTCTCTGAAAATATCCCAGGTAGAAAGTAATTTTTAATTTCAGTTTTATGATTTGATAATAAGGCTCCGGAAAAGTCGCATGGTTACTTTAGTCACTGTTAAGCTAAAGTGTTAAACATGTATGTTATACTTTTACTTAAAGCTTTTCCAGGGAAAACACTATCTAGGCCGCTTTTGCCTTATGCCATGTCAATATTGCACTGTAATGCTGCTGCTGGCACCTTGTGGCAATAGATTCACACTTTGAATAGTTTTTGTTATGTTTGCACTAATAAATGCTGCTTCCTGCAAGCTGGACTCAACAATAAAAAAAACATTGTTCAGTATTTTTTTTCTATATGGTCATCAATATAATTATGTCAGATTTCCTTGAAATATCATGATGTAATTTTAAGGCTATAGCATTCATCCCTAATTATCAAAATTATTGCTAATCAGTGTTTTGTTATTTGACTACTAAATTATTATTAATTGTTTTGGATCTACTTGAAAGTAAATCTGGTGTATAGACAGGGCCATCAGTGTGACAAACAGGGTTGGGTACTGTACTCGATACTTTTTAAAGTACAGACTGAACTGCACTGTATTACAAATTACTCATTCACACTAAATCAGTTGGTGCCAAATTTCAGCACCTGAGCACATCTGGGTTAAGTCATCGCTGTGGCACACGCCAAAAGTGGTGTTACAACTGCTGCCGCACACCTCCTGCAGTGAAGACACAATTGTGCAAGCCTGTTGATTTTTACCGCCATTTCAACGATATATCAGTACAGGGGCTCAGAGATTCCCAGATTATACAGAGGGAAATGTGACAAGGGCTTGAAAAGATGACACACCATTCAATCGTTTAGAAGAATACTGCAGCGAGTATGGCTCTCACACGACCCTCTCTGCAACGTTTTTAGTCCAAAATGCTAAGCTGGCCTTGACAACACATCTGATCTGGTCAAAAAACAGGTTTTATTTTGTATGATGTGTGAAATGTTTGAAATAAATGACACAATGTTTCAATTTAGAAGTGTGGATTTATATTGTAAGAGGAAATTTAGTTCAGAGTGAAGGATAAGCAGAAGAGAATGGATGGATGGGTGAGTGAGTGAGTGAGTGAGTGAGTGAGTGAGTGAGTGAGTGAGTGAGGTTCTGATAAAAGGTACCGTTGGATATTCGTAAAGAAGTCCAGTTACTGGTTCATACCTGGCAAATACCCCAAACTTGTTTTGTTGACTGAAGAAGCCAGTAGCAGACATTTTCATCACTTTATTTTATATGTGAACAGTGTCTGAGTTAAATTTATTGAAAATGTCTTACTATATATATATATCGTGACGTACACTCACTCCTGGCTACACCTGTGAAATCCTGATACAACAGCTCTGCCATAAATTCCAGTTTTCACTTTCATTGTTTGTAGTCATTGTCAAAACTTTGTTCATCAGGGTTCGCTGTACAGCATTACATTTTTTATAATATTTTTTGAAATCCTGTTTGTTAACGGAGTCGATAAAATATTATTAACAGTTAGCCTGTCGGCTTTTTGGGAATGTCAACAGAAACTAAAAGTAGAATCTTGTGAAAGAAGAATTTATTGCAGATCCGGTTTATAGGATTGCATTCGATTTCACGAGTGTCCGTCATCATGCTGTTTGTGATTGCACATCAGTTTTGTAAAGCAAAGGAATCGGTTATATTAGTGTCAAAACACGACACTTTCATTGAGTGAGTGAGTTAAACCCCCCCCATAGACATGACAAATGAGCATGATCATTGCTTCATCATGAGTTCATAGCTGCATACTCTCAGTTCTAATGATGATGATCTTCAGTCACGCGTGCCTAAAGAAAGACCCTTACACTCGCTATGATCTCCATTAACCCCCATGACTCAGCTGCTAACACTAAGCCCCCTTTCCCAGCTTAAAGTTCACACATCACACATCCGTGACCGACATCTCGTCTGAGCCGCTGGACTGACATGATCAAATGTGACACAAGCAGACGGAGAGTGGACAAGTGCAATATGTGGGAGAGAGAGAAAGGAAAAGCGTTTCATGATTTTAGTGCTGAGGAATGTTATGTGTTGGAGGTCATGTGAAACACCGCTGGCACTCTGAATAACCTTCAGGAGGGCGATCGCGACACGACCCGGAAGTATTCAGGTCACGATTCAGGCCAGAAGGCCCGACTCTGTTGACAGCACCCTTTCCAATCTATACACAACTCTCACTCCTCGGTTTCCTGGGAACCTTACTCCCTGGCTGTTCAGTTTAAAGGGCTCTGTCCACACAGGAAAAGACATGTTGACGTGACCGACAGAAGCATAGAGAGCCATTGTTGGCACCCCAGTGATCAGGGAGCCCTTTTCGGGAGGTGCGAGCAGAGAGGAAAACTTCCCCAGGAAGTTCTGTGGCGGACCAATCGAAACCACATCTCGATATCTTGATACATCTCGCTGATCAAACCTCCTGTAGTTCACAGTTTTAAACCCAGGGAAAGGTGCCTCTGGCTTAAGCTACAAGAAGCATTGATCAGTGTTTGTGGGTTTAAGAGAGCGGGATGGAGGCGGAGAGGGGACTGGTGGAGGAAGGGCTGACGTAAAAGTCACAGAGTTCAAGTTGCATGTTAAACAAACAGCGAGGCTTTTTGAATGGCCGGAGCCTGACGTTTGCGTAAATTAATGTAAATTTGCAGAAGTAACCTAATTTTGAGGGAAAACAAATGGCGGAATTTTAATTGAGTGCAACAGGCAAGTGGCCGACTCACCAGGCAGAATATGGAAAATGAAGCGAGACTGATGGAAAGACTAATGGCTTGTGTAAGCTGCAGCCACAGCAATTATCACTGGCCTTTACTTTATCAAAGAGGGCAGAATAAGCCCAATATAATGATCTTGTGAATGGGAAATCCAATCTCATAAAAGACATAACGGTGGTGCAAGTTGTCACGATCATTGTTAGCCAACAGCAGTTGCATTATGGGCATCTAACCCTCAGCTTTTTCTGCTGTTCTGTTCTTTGTGGGAAAATGACATAAACACTTACAATAATTAAATAGATTCCATTGATCCCAAAGGAAATTAAGGTTTACAGTTTGTGTAATATATAATAATCATTGATGGGACTGATCATTTAGTGCTGATCAGTTGATAATCAACAACAAAAAAACTCTTTTGATAATTGATAAATCAATTAAAAGCTCAGATTCCTTCACAGGATATTCAGCTGAGTTTTGTGTAATTGTGATGACAGCTAATGTGCTCATCATGCTTGCACTATTAACATTTTTAGTTAAGAGAAAAACTATTTGTGTCTAAAATGAGCAAAACAGCTGACTTGGAATCATTAAAATATTAGGGTGAGACTTTTTTTTAAAACTGCTAAGCAGTGTCAGTGTGTGGGTGCTTGTGTGTTTACTGTACTTTTTTGTGTTTCCTTGATAATATGTATGAAAAAGCTTTATTTAAACAAATCCCTTCCGTGTCAGTGGCACAGCTTTTTAGCAAGTTCAGAGCAGCGCGACTTGTTGGGGTGTGCGCATCTGTATGCAGCACTAGTGTGTGTTTGTGCATGCGCTCTAATGTGCGCTTTAATGTTTTAACATATGCAACCCCTTATAAACAGTGTTTTATGCAAACAGTGGCAGAGCTCCGATCAGATAAGACTCCAGGAAAGGGAGAAGGATACAGCCTTGTGAGACAGAGAGGGGGATGGAGGAGAGACAGAGTGAGTCAAGGGGGTGAAGGCGGAGGCTATGGGAGAAATGAGCACGAAACATTGTGACCAAGAGAAGTTTCTCTTCTGAGCATTTTTGAGACGGCTAAATAAAGAGGAACGTTTGGTTTGGTTGAGGAACCTCCCTTTACTTTTTGACCTTTCAGCATTTTAGCGTGCCGCGTCTTTGGCCTTCGCTCAGCGTTGTTTTGTGATAAGAACTTTAAGAAGAATTTAAAAAAAAATACAGTTGTGTATATATGTATAAAGTCACGTTGACACAATTTAGCTGCAGCCTTTCACACCAGGTTTTTATTTTTGGCAAAATCAGACATGTGTAGGCGATATCAGCTGTCCACTGTGGTCCAGGGTTTATCTCTGCACTGTTTTTGGTGTAATCTGTGGTGGTGTGTATCTGATGGTAAGACACGGCCCGGCATTGGTCACTTTATCATTGCTAATGTAATCTCTCTCTCTCGCCTCTACTTCCTCTACCAACACTACATAAAAGAGTGCTCCCTGATAGAGAAAAATACAACGCCCAAACCATCTTTCTTTCTATCTTCTATCTCCCGCTCTTTCTTTTGCTCTCTCGCTCTTTTACTTGCTAGCAGCGGTGAGAAAAATGTCTCCCATCCTCTCTGACTTTTGATTTGCCTTCCATTTTAACTTTCTCAGCATTTCTTCTTCTCTGTATTATGATTTTCTTCTGTTTTTGAAGATTGGGGAAGCACTGTGGTGTTGACTGAACTACTACTCTGCCCTAGATCAGCTAAATCTCTCATTTTGAACACCCCCCGCCAATTTCTGTCACTCCAGGAGACAAATGTGCATCGCCGAGTTCATTCCCCCCTCTCCCTGTGCCCACTGGCTCCCTGAAACTCAGTTCCTTTCTCCTTTGAAGTGCTGCGTGCAGAATGGAGATTCTTTGCATGGTAAATTCGCCCAGTTGCCCGCAGCGTATCCATTACACAAGTTTAAAGAATGCTTCGGAGTCGTTTTGGAAGGGCCCTTTTTTCTCACTTCACAACCAATTTCTCTGTGTTTTGAACTTCGGTAGTCATGAGCCATGTAATCTGTAAATTGGGCCCTTTCTTCCAAGTTGCGCTCCACCATCGAGCAGCGTTTGATGTGCAATTATTTTGCTCATTACATGTTAATTTTATTGTTATAGTTTGCAAATGTTTCTCGGGGTCATGATGTTAAAAGTTTCTGAAGAAGTAAGAAAGAGGGAGAATTAGCGAGTCGCGCATACGTCACAGCCGTGCAGAGGATCTCATTTGAGATGCCAGGGCTGGCTATCTCTCTGCTCACTTTCAAGCCTTTTAGAAATAACCTGCTGGGTGGTTTGAATAGCTGAGGAGAGGTTGATCTGGGATTTAGTGTGGAAAAGGGATCCAAGACCCTTTATCTGCTGTAAAAGGTTGGGAAA
This sequence comes from Cichlasoma orientale, assembly GCA_034780415.1. NCBI lineage: Eukaryota > Metazoa > Chordata > Actinopteri > Cichliformes > Cichlidae > Cichlasoma > Cichlasoma orientale. Next base: position 183,468 of record JAVDPK010002932.1, on the reverse strand, counting down.
ATGGAGATTTGTCGTGTTTGTTAAAACCGAACCATAATCTCCTGCACAGAGAAATCTTGGGAGTATGGGAATCATACGCCGCGTTTATTTAGCCCTTTGTCCCTATTCTCTCTTCACACACATCTTGGCAACCTGGCGTGATTATCTACAATTGCTGACATGCTGTTGATGTGAGAGGGAGGGGTGATGAAGAAGAAAATCTGTCTTTTTTTTTTTTTTTCGAAAATAGCAGATTTGAGTGGTTTGCTAATTACATTATAGAAGAGGATCAGTGCAGTAATTATGTCTGGGCCGTGAACAAAGCGATATTTAGAGCTGGTAAATGTTACTGTTGGAGCTTGGCAGTACAAATGTGAACATTATAACGGTAAGCAACAAAACCACGCTACTGAATCAGACTCTTTTCATTTTATTTCAATAGCTGCTAAATCCTCTGATGGATATGATTGTATTTTATGTTTAATTTTATCATAGCCAAATTAATTTGGTGAAATGCTTTATTGTTTTGCCTCTCCCGGCTTAAATAAAGGCAGCTGTTTTAGTTTTAATGCTGTTTTATGTTTGATCCAGTCACCCTCAGCTCGAATACGGTTCAAATTAGCCTTCAGCTGTGAGACAGAATAGCTCACACACACACACACACACACACACACACACACACACACACACACACGCACACACACGTGCCCAAAATTGTTTGTAGACTTTCCTTTTCATCTGAGGACGAGATAGCACTCTGCGCTCGTTCTTTTACCCCTCTTTCATTTCTTCCCGTCTAATGGCAAAGGCAAATTCTGTTGGACTGTG
>JAVDPK010002932.1:162418-182481 GCA_034780415.1 Cichlasoma orientale | reverse complement strand
TGTGTGTGTGTGTGTGTGTGTGTGTGTGTGTGTGTGTGTGTGTGTGTGTGTGTGTGTGTGTGTGTGTGTGTTTCTTTGTGGCTCTTTGTCTGTTAAACTGCTACATGGTCTGGATACTGAGGCTTATTAGCTGTTGAGTTTAATTAAAAAAGGCCATTCATATGAAAATGGGAGTCCGATAGCGATTGCTGTCCCCAGCAGCTTCCTCCTGTTACTTTTAATTAGACACCCACTTGATTGACATCAAGCCTACTGGCGGCTCAAGCTTAGTATGCGTGTATGAATGTGTGGGAGAGACTGTGTGTGTGTGTGTGTGTGTGTGTGTGGGTGCTTGCTCTTTTACAGCACCTATGTACGTGTGTTGAGCATGTGCAGGCATTTTCCACACAAACACGTACAGAGAAGTGCAGAAATACCAGCTCTAAGGTCATTAAAGCATTACAGCAGGAGACCGTACATCAAAGTTCACTTTGTCGTCATGAGGTAATTATCCGCGCAGTAGCGCAGAGTCCGGCTGCCCACCTTGTCACTCATGTCCACTGGGTCATGTGGAACAATGAACAGTAACCTTGTGATTATGAACAGGGTGTGCAGTGAAACTGCGTTCGCTCATGCCCACACCACCCGGCACGCTGATAGAAAAGGTGATGAGCTACTTTTCTCTTTCTGTTTGTCCTCTCTTTCTTCATTCACTCTTCTCTCGCTCTCTCTCTGTCTCTTTCTCCTTCTGTCTCTGGAGAGAAGTGGCTTTCTTTATCTGTTTTCAGTGCACGCTCCAGCTCTTGCTACCTTATTATTATACTGTCAGCAGCACGTGCCTGGCTGATAGATGTTCCTCTCAACTGTTTACTACAAGCAGATGATTTAACTAAGGCTTTCTGTTCAACTTGACCTCTCCTCTTTCCTTCTTCTAAAACAAGATGACTTCATTTATTGTTTACGACGACTCCATTTTATTGGAGGAGGTGGTGAAATAAGCTGCACAAGTGATAGTTGTGTTTTAAAATGAATGCTGTGTGTGTGTGTGTGTGTGTGTGTGTCAGACTGGAAATCGAGGAGGTCCATGTTTTCCTCTCATCTCTGTTATGGCAGTGCAGATTGCACGCAGTAAGGACTCCTTTGTGCAGCTTTCATTTCTAAACACAACAGCTCGTGTGTTGTAGTAACAGTGCACCGATACCTTCGATGGTTCCAGCTCAGCATAGCCCAGAGTAGCAGCCTGTTTCATGTTAAGGCCTTAGTGAGGAGGCCCACCTCCACACAGACTTCAGTCTCCAGCAGAAATGGCCCATCAGAAGTCACTGCTCTGTAAAGTTGTGTTCCTTTCCCAGTGTTTTGTTTTGATTTGCCGGACGTTTGGGAATGATTTGGGAGACGGTCCTGATGGCGGCAAGGATATCAGAACAAAACGTGCATGATGGATCTGAAACGTTGTTCCAATTACCGCCTTCATTATGAGTTTGTCATCTGCTGTTTAGACGCACTGTGGCCTGCATTTCATGGTGTGTCAGTAGAGCCTGCTTGTTGTTTTTTTCATTTATGCCGATATACGCCTGAGGCTAGTGCTCAGTGTGGAGACATCTACCAACAGGGGGCACTTTAAGTAAAAACATGAATGAAAATAACTATGGAGGGACCGAATAAAATGGTTTAGATAGTGATGTCGGTTTTGGCCCGTCTTCACTATTTGCAATTGAAGGCATTGTGTTTTAAATAAAAATGTAATATGCATCAAGTTAGCCTTTGATATCCATTCATCTGTGAAATAAAAACGACAAAAAGTTGTTTCTTTTTACTTCAGAAGGCTGCCATTTAAAGGCCCACAGGCCTCTCTGTTTTGTTACTCTGTTACCCAGTGTTCTCTCCTTCCTCTCAGACAGATTAAATCACTTGTGTTACTCGGAAATGCTCCAAGCAATAAGGCAGGATGGAGCACGTACAAAAGAGCCTAACATGGTTTGAAAGAGCAAGACAGAGAGTGAGACAGAGGGGAGCGTGTTGATGTAACATATCATTGTGTCGAGTCTCCTGAGTTAACACCATTAGCCAACCAGCGCAAGGGCCCAGCTGTCTCCCTGAGCCGTCGAGGTGAGTTACCTGGGCTGACTTACCTGGCCTCCCAATGCCCCCCAGGATACAGTGTTTCAGCCAGGCCCCATGTCCTCCCTTCTCCACAGCACTTAGCAGTGATTAACCCCGGATTCGGCCAGCCCACCTGCCATCTGACTACCATTACAGCCCTGCTTATCTGCCTCTCCATCTCCCTACAATAGGGCCTGGGCTATGCTGGGGGATTGAGCTGGGGAAGGCTGCCTGCCCTGTTTCATAATAAATCATTAGCTAAATACTTTTGTCCATTTGTGTCATGTTACATGTACTTCAATTTTCTGCTCTGTGTCTGTCCATCACGCCCCTCTCGCATTTTTTTTCTTTTCTTGTCACTGCCACCGTCTGCTGCCGCCATTCATCCTCAATTGCTCCCAGTGTCTGCCCGCCAGACTTCTTCCTTCCTGTTTTTTGTTTTTTTAAAAAATCTTTTTATTTCTCTTTTTTCTCTAATAGATCTAATAGGTCCTGACTGTGCTTCATATCACAGCGTGTTACTCTGTCTTCACCTATCCGGCCACGTAACCATACGTATCATGTGACCCAGTAACAACAAAAAGTTTATGAAAAGTTCTGTGAAACACGAAATCAATTTTCCACTTTGATTTGATGATTTCATTGTGTGGAATGGTAATTCAAGCAGACAGGCCTGCTTCATGTATTTGTGCCTGTTTCTTAGAAAAGGCTACATTTTGAATGGCACCATCTAAATTGGCCTGTTTTGGCTGCTACTGTGTCAAAACCATCCATTCAGACGTATCACTAACATTTATGCTCCACTGTACTCTATTTTTTTTTTGTCTGGATACCACAGAGGCTAACACTCACACATTCACGGCACAGGCAATCTGGACAGCGAGGAGGAGATAAGTCTTTTTTGTTAATCTAACTTGTATAAAGTGATTATGGACATACTGAGCCCTCCATATTTAGACTTCTTGACGCCCCCCACCTCAGTCACCCCCTGGTACGACTGTTGTAATCTAATTTTCCGCTGACAGAGGCCGTGGAGATCCTTGGGTCACGGTGCAAGTCCCTCCAGCCCACCCCTCCTCACCCTCACGCTCTAACTAAGAAGTCGCCATGCAGCAGACAGCACGCATTAGATCTGTCTACCACTACGTCAGCTAACCCACCCGATTCATAACCCTGCACCGCCTCGGTAATCAGAGAGAGAGAGAGAGAGAGATTAGAGGAAAAAGGCGGCAGAAAGGAATTACATTTATCCTTGTATCCACTTTTTTGTTGTTCCTATCATCGCTCAGCACCTTACAATATCTGTCAGTGTGAAAGGTGAACTGTGAATTGCATATAATTTTATTCTGCCAGAGATCATTTTTGAGGATAAAAAGGGGGCATGAAGAAAGCATGGAAGCTGCTTTGGCACTGAGACGAGTGGCCACACCTGGAGAGGTCTCACTTCTTGTTGACCTTTGGCGTGTCACTGGGGTGAGTCGCCCAAAGCTTCACCATACATCACTCTACCTGCCAACACTTGCATATGGCCTGGCACTGCTGCTGTTATCGGAAACATCTCACACACCACAGTTATAGTTTTGTCAATGGGGAGCATTTGAGCTCTTGAACTTGTTTTGTCCATTGAGGGATTCGTTCCAATCATTTGCCTGCTGCAGTAAAACATTCGTGTCGATATCTGGCCTGCACAAAAATGCAGGCTTTTAAAATGTCAGGCTGGTGTATTTAAATGAGCACTTTTTCAACCTAACTTCCAAGCTGATGCTTTTTATTCAGCGCATTCTGTTGTATCCTCTCTCTCTCTCTCTCTCTCTCTCTCTCTCTCTCTCTCACCCTCCCTCTCTCCTCCAGGCCGTAGCATAGCTAGAAGCTGATAGGCATCTCCTCTGGAGTCTGCTGCAGTCTGCCCCGGCTTCAGACAAAGTGCCTCCATCAGACCAGTGAGGCTCCCTGGGAACCTAGTAGCAGCCCCCCAGGCCCCATCACTACTCTGTGTGTATGCGTGTGTGTGTGTGTGTGTGTATATACAGTATATGTATGTGAGTGTGTGTGTGTGGATGAATAACAAGGGCTCAGTGTAGAACCTTTGTACTCCAATCCCAGCACTGTAAACGGGTTTTGTAAAGTGGGAGATGTGGAGATTTGTAGCGTCCATGATATTTAGGCCAAAGCATGAACGCTCGGTTAATTCTGACTTACCGACTATTTCTAATATATGTTTGTATTCAATGTGTGGTTTTGTTGTAGTCCGTGTAAAGGAGCCAAATCAAGATGCCCCCCCCCCCCGTTTTTTTTTAAAGCCCTGAGACAGTGAAGCACACTTGTACACTCGTGCAACAGCAGACGCACGACACACTCTTCAAATCTCTGCTCAGCATCAGGGAACTTGGGAACGCTTCGGGTTTTGACTTTCATCAGAACTAGAAAGAGAGCGACCAAATGGACAAAAACAAAAACCAAAAGAGGAAATCAAAATAAGTGCTTTTATCAGGGGCCCACTTTTCTGGGCCTGACACACACGCACACACACACACACACACGCACATAGTCTTCCTGTACCTGACCCCCATGTGACCTCCATAACTTTCCAGCATTTAAAAATGCAGTCAAGGAGGCTATTCTCCCACTGGAATTTGTCCGAGTGTATGTGTGTATGTGTGCATTCCTCTTAGGCTATCGCCACCATCACTTGACAAGAATTATATAATTGCAGTCTGTGATCTCATTTTCCTCAAAGAGCATTTTGAAGTTTCCTCTTTTGCTCTTTTTGTTTCCTTTCCCACTTTTTTTTTTTTTTAAGTCAAAATGACTCACGTCGAATCTCTCAGCGCTCAACGTTATGCCGTGCTGCAGCACATTAGCTCTCCACCGTTCGTGGAAACTTTCCTAGTTTTAGAGAGTGCGTTCAAATAACTCAGTTCAGAGTATTTTTGTTCTGTAAATGTGTAGATGTGCGCTTTCATACAGAGGAAAACCTGAGCCGAAGTCGTCGCAGCAGGCGTGAATAAAAGGCAAAGAAAGAAAGTTCAGTTACAGAAAAGGTGATTATTTTTAAGCACGTGGTACAAGAAAAATTCACGTACATCTTTGAAATATTTATCCAAGCATATTCAGGTACCCCACAAAGTACCTGTTTGTTGTGATGAAAAAATAAGGTACATTTGGGGCTTTTGTGGAGCCTGCATGAGTTAAAGTGTTAGTGTAATTAATGAAAACGAAATTATGATATTGTTATTAATTATTTCTAATTCTGCTGTTTATTAGAATATTATTTAATTATCTAAAATATGCCCTCAGACCTCTCTGTCTTCAAGTTAATTTCCCAATTTAATTTTGTGCCGGCTGTCTCAAGAATAATATAATTTTTCAACAACAAATGTAAAAGCTATAAATCATAGATTGATACAGAGGCCCTCGTTTTCTCTTTTTGCTGTTATTTAACTTGCTCCCAACACCAGCCACTCACTTATAGTCTCACTTTTGGATGTTGTAGAAATAGAAGAAATATGATTTTTACATCTTGTGTGCCTTCTTTGTGCACTCGCAGTCCTGTTTGTGGTCAATAGAGGGCAGAAGTGATCTGCAGAGGCTTGTATATGAAAGGAAACAGAGACATACAGAGACTGTGTGTGGGTGTGTGTGTGTGTGCGCGCTGGTGTGTGCGTGCGTGCTTGTTTATACCTTTGATGAACATCTGTATAACACTGATCCAGCTGTTTGCACTGGACAGTAAAGCGTGAACAACACTTAGCAGGACAATAATGACCCATAAATATGCCACATTTAACATGTAAAATATAATGTTGAGATTATAACTGGTATCGTGTCACAATGTTGTGCCACAATCTGAGACTTAAAATAAACTGAAGCATCACGAGATTCCCATAAACGTCTCGCGTTTTGGTTCATGAAGAGACAAATGTTTCTAAAAGCGCATTTAAGCAGCTCATATTTACCTTCGTGTGTTTACCTCATTTATTTATTTATTTTTGTTTGTTTTACGTTTGTGTTGCACGAAGACGTTAGGCAACTGGTTATAATAATTAATTAGCTCATCCGCCCAGTATACTGACTCTCAGCATCGTTTCTTTAATTATTTTTAATTATAACAGTTTAAAGAAGAAAAAAAATGCCATCCTCTTCTTTGCTGTCATAAATCAAATAGCACCAAATGTATGGAAGACTTCAAAACCTGTGCATCCCCTATCCCCCCCATCCTCCTGGTTTAGTGGCTTTATTGTCACACAGGCCTTATCTCCGATTGACACCTCTGGAAATGTCCCAGGAGAGCGGCAGATTTGCTGCGGGATTAAACTAATTTACCAGATGATTGAATGCGAGTCCAAAGCCACTCTTTTGGAAAAAATGCAAAAGGGGCTCATGGCCACCACTCCAGTGGCCATGATACACGAATGACTTGGCAGTCGTGCTTACATGTGTGTGTATGTATGAGTGTGTGCAATATATCAAAGTGCAGTATGCTCTCCCTTCGAAAGTGGACAGAATTTAATTTCTGTACGCTCAGAATTTATGGTTTATTAAGCAGAGTTAGGAGCAGGTTTTTGGTAGTACTGCAAAATGCTGTTTCACTGTTAAGGTTTTGGAGATGATCATTTAAAAGCAGGCAGCCTGACACCCAAGCCAGGCTCCATCTCTGGATTTACAGCATTAGCAGCAGACGTGAATCATCATCAGGATATAGAGCAGATGGAGACGGGGAGAGATGGCTTTGGGACTGACAGTCAGGGAAAAGGAGGCTTCTCTTTAACGCTCCGCAGAGACCGAACATCTTTTCGACACTTTTAAGGCATGTGAACTCTGTATTTTCTTCACGTTCTTAACTGTCTCCCAAATATGTAAAAATATGGTTTCAGTGCGTCCAAACCAATTTGTGCCTGAGGGATGTTTCTTAATTGGAACACATTCAAGAGAACACTTACATGCTCCCGAGTGGTATACAAAATATTACATTAATTAACATGCAAAACAGTCCTGCTCAGCGCACGCATACACACATACACATGCACACGCGTACACACACGTACTATAAGCATGCAAAAAGACTGCAGCGACAGCACAAAACAGACATAGGCTAAGAGGAAATAAGGGCAAAGAATAGGAAGGAAATTTGCTTGAAAATTTAGCTGTAAGCCTGCTGAAGATCTTATTACACAGGCTGGAGATAGTGATCTCAGCTGGAATAATACTTAGCACATGCTGCCCTTTTAATTAAGCAGTAATATCTGCAGAGAGGGGTGGAGAGCAAAATCTCTCAGTTTCTGTCTTCAACATCCTTGCGCTCTCACTTTCATATCGCAGTCCCCCATCTTTAGCCTCTGCTCCTCACTCTCCCCAAATAATCTCCTATGAAAAGGACGGGCCAAGGTGTGGAACAAGGGACACACTCTTCTGTGGAGCGAGTGTCTTCTTGAAAGCCTTACATGTGTTTCTGTGTTTCTCCCTCATCGGGCTGTCTTAAGCACCCCGCCGATGGCCCCGGGGCTCTCACTTTGAGGTGCGTTAAATGTGCTCCTGCGTGCGTACATGCTGGTATCTGCTGTGTTGTTGTGGGTGAAGACCATTTCTAAAGCTGGTGGGTGGTACGTGGGCACCTCTCTATCACAGCGTTAGCTCTGAGGCCCGGCCCCGTCGTGCCCTCAGGCTGCGATACCTCATAGGATAGGAACCACTTGTCTAAACAGGGTCGTCCAGTGCGGTTTTGGTCTGAATATGAGGATCTCTCACCATGGGGCAGCCGCCAGGGACAGAGCCTCGGCGTCAGGACCACAGGCCTCATTAAGTTGAGTCGCCAACGTGTTTACACGTCAAACTCAGTAATATTAAGGAGTTCTTTATTTAACCTGCCGTGCTCAAAATAACGTTCACCTGTGTTTGTTGAGTTGGAAGCAATAAACTCTTATAATAGTAATATATCCTTTAAAGTGGTGGTAGTAGCAGCTACAGTAGGTGAGCAGACTGTTGAATGCCTGCTTGTTATACTGTTCTCGTATTACTGTTCTTAGGTATAAAACCTTTAATCCTGTGAGTATGCTTTTTAATCTAGTGGTTGGGTGACGCCTATGCGCACTTTCAATTGTGACACGTAGCACATAAAGCCTTTATTCAGATGTGTTAACCACTGCGCTTTGCTCCATACAAGTGCAAATCGAGTTAACGCTCTCTGTTCGCCTGTGTTTACACTCGCTGCGTCATTACTCCGCTCCTACTGCCAGTGCAGCTTATTCTGTGATTCTGCACACACACACACACACACACACACACACACACACACACACACACACACACACACACGCGCACACACACACACACACACACAGATCCTCTGAAAGGCCACATGTTAATCAGCTGTGAGTTAAACTTGCAGCAGAGAAAAGACAACAGATCAGCTCAATTAACACAAAAAAGAAAGTGCTCCCTACGCACACAGGCACACACAGCCTTAGCCATTGCACCTGCAGCTGAAGGGGCATTGTTCCAGAAACCCCCTCCTCTCTCTCTCTCTCTCTCTCTCTCTCTCTCTCTCTCTCTCTCACACACACACACACACTGCCTCTCTCTCTCTTTCTCTTTCTCTGGAGGAAAACTGTTTTGTGGCTGCTCTTTTCTCTCCTCTCTGGGCCTTGGCCTTTCCACGGAGCCCCCTCCTTTTCCCCCATTTCCCTGGGTCGCTACTCTCTTTTCGAAGATGCAGGGCGCCCCTCGCCTGCCTCACTGCAAACACAGCTGACAGAGGGCTGCTCACGTGCCGCTCCACAGGGCCCCGAAATCCCTTTGAGTGCGAGTAAGTGTGTGAGTGCTGGGGAGAATTTGGGGGGTTTGTGTATTTTGGGAAGATCCGTGCCATTCATCCCATTGCCCTTGATGCTGCGGATGTCTGTCCATTCTCCCCCGTCTGGTTAGATTGTTTGCTGAAACAATCCAAACATCTTACGGTCTCTATAAAAGACGAGATAAAGTGTGCAGCTAAATGTGCTTTAATTAAAGCGCTCATTTGTATTCATTAAATCTGAAAACTTTGTTACATTGTAAGGAATTACACTGCGGCCTGTGCAGCACCTGCGTTACTGCGTGTTTTTACGAGTCATAGATGACTTGACACTAAATAACGCAAGAATATAGAGAAAATTACTAAATGGCGGCTATCGGGAGGTTATTATTGACCTGCTCGTACGAAGACGGTGAAATGTTTTGTCTCCACTCCTCTTGGAACATCACTCTGTCCTTGGCTCTGATGCCGTTTTGCATCGCTCTCCTCTTTGGCTCCCTGTCCCATTTGTCACCGCAGCCCGTATTGCTCATTCCCACTGATCATCCTATCACAGTGCTATTTTTCATATTTCTCATATCCGCTCCCCTTATCTCTCCTCCAGTGCCTGGGCCAGACACGCAAAGCTAATACAGGCTCCCAATACGTGCACAGAATTCAGTGACCAAAGATTACAGCGGTGTGAAATACATATAGATTTCATATGTTATTCTCTGTTTGCTTGTAATAGGATCAGGCTTATCCCATTTCCAATAACTCAGGAGATAACATAAAAGTACACACTGTTGATCAATGAGGAGCTGAAAGTCCTAACAGGCCCTCAGCGCTCCCAAATTATAACATTGGTTGGGCCGTTATAATTATTTGCAATCTCATTTATTCACTGACCACTGAGTCAATTTGCGCATTTGCTTTCGAACACATGGAAAAACACAGACATTTACACAGAGCTTATTTTTGCGTGTGCGTCTCCCAGCAATTGTGCATATGCAAGTCTGTGTGTCGAGGCTGTGATGGATGAGCTGCTGTAACTGTTGTTTGAGTGCCGCTGCTGGTATTCTAACCATGCTGCCTGTGTGTTTTATTGCCCTGCTTTCATATAGACCCTGCATGGCTGCATCTATCTCCTCAGGTTAAAACAAACAGAAACACCCTCCACCAACATTCTGCCCGGCCTGCTTGGCCTGCCCTCCTCCTTCCTTGGCTCCAACAGCCCCGTCCAGGGGGCAATAAACTCGTTATCTCCCCTTCTCAGATCCTAATCTGACCGCCCGCCGCCCTGCACGCTGCCAGGTGACCTGGGGTGGGGTAGGGTGGAGGAGAAGCAGAAGCTCCCTCTTCAGCTCCCAGCTTCAGCTCCCCTCTGCTCGCCTTTTAAATCTCTTCAGCTTTCCCTGCCTGTCAGCACCATCTTAACCCCCACTTTCTGAAACCCTCCTTTGCCTGGGGCTCTGTAGACCTCCTCCTCCTTCTTCTCAGTCTCCTCCTCCCCTCACCCTTTCAGCAATTAATCCAGCTATTGATCACAGTAGAAGTCTAAAGGCTGGGAGGCTGTGGGCTGACTAGTTGAGGCCTATTCAGGCCTGTGGCTATACAAGGCCACACTGCAAATGAAGTTAGAGCTTCATGGCCTACCTGTCGTTTAGGGTAAAGGTCATTTAAATGGTTACATAAAAAATAATAAGATAATTTCATACATTAACTTCAGTTCTCCGTAGTTTAGGGACAAGCAGACTTTGTTTTTCTCTTCCGAGCGGTATACTTTTCAGGCTTGCCATATTGTAGCAGTTGATCTGTGTGTCAGCAAGGCTGCAGGGATTTTGACTGAGTGGAAGATTTTGGCAGAATTCCAGTCATTCTTCGCCTCTTTTTGAGGCGTGTTTTAAGATACTGCCCCACGCTTTGATTATTATTCTTCGCATGCAGGGTCAAGAAAGGCTCTCCAACATTTTACAGTAAAGTAAAACCAGACAGATGCTGTGACACTCCTTTGGCGTACTCTACTTTAAAATTTATTCATAATGTTGACATAACCTGACTATGTTTAGTGTGGCTCAGACAGCATCTAGGGGCTGGCTCATAAGGCCAGACCACCACCTGTGATAGTTGCTCAGTAACTGTGCAGATGGATGTAAGCTCTGTGTGACTGCCCTAGTTGTAGCATATGGAAAAGTCCCCACGATGTCTGTTTATTAAATATCTATTTGACCGCGTTGTTATGCAGGTTTATCTTTCAGTATGTGTGCGCAATATTTGCTTCCATGTAGGCGAATGTGAGTTGAATTCTTTGAATCGCCGCGGTCTTCTTAGTGTATCATCAGATGTGATTGTGAAACATCTCGTGGGGTTTTCCGTGATGATCACAACTGCATTTGTAAACCGCTGTGCTTCTCCCTGGCTGGTGACACAGTCGCTCTCTGTGCTGGAGCTGTGGCTGCAGTTCGGGTCCAGGTCTTTGATGTAAGGAGTGAGGCGAGCTGTTTGGGTGTTTGGGCAGGGGCTGGGACAGACGGGGGCAGAATGTGATGGAGTGATTACTCTCCTTGCTGCTCTCCTGTCTGCCCTGGCATGAATGCCGCTCTTCATCCACCCTAAAAGGCACATTATTGGCCTGAGGAGAGTGGGATATCCTGGCCACTGACCCCAGTGTAGGGGTCAAGGGGAACAGGGGGGCAGATGAAAGGGAGTGTAATTATGGGCAAAAGACAAAAAGAAACCTTGTCTCCAAACAACTATTTTGGTGGGAAGGGGGGGAGAGAGTCGGGAGGAAGGAGGGGTACAATTGAGATCAAGACTTTTTCCCTGGCAAGTTATGTCCTTATCGCGTCCCCTGTCCCACCATGTAAAGACGAGGACCAGCTCTGATTGGTAGAGTTGTGGTTCTTATCTGATGGCGATTGGCTGAGGCCCGCGGGCACAGGAAGTGACAGCACGGTTCCCACAGTCCCACCTCTGTGAGAACGGTTCTGATTCACTGTGGGAGTGCTAACAGGCATGGGTGTCTGTGTGTATTTACATGTGTGTTTTGGGTATCCATGTCCCCGTATATTCAGCTTATCACCTTTGATATTGAGCTGCTCTGGAGCCTTTTTATTTACATTTATTATTTTTATACTCTGTATATGTATGTGCACTGTTTATGCACTTTGTTCTGTGCATTTACTATTTTAACGCTCTGGTGATTTTATGCTTTAAAAAAAAACATATTTGCAGATTTATTTGATATATTTAGTCAATGTGGGAGGGATTTCCTGCACTCAAGCTTTGGCCTCTGACATTGTGGCAGCCTTCGGGTCTGTGTTTATTTGACCTAGCGTGCTCTAACTGGTCAAATGACCACCTGACTTTGAGTTTTTTAGGCTTATATTCCAGGGAAACATTTTTTACAGGAAGAAACTTGTCAGTCCCTGGGTTTGCTTTGGTTTTAGAGGGCTGTTGATTGGATTTAAGGCTCATCTGAGAAATTGTGAGTATGGGAGAAATGTAACAGAAGTTATGTTTGGAGAAGCTACTATACTTCACTCATCCCCAAAAAAGGGCCACTGTGGGACACGGTGGTTTAGTGCGGTTTAGTAATGTGATGGCTGCCTTTGTGAATTAGGGGAGTTCCCAGTTTTTGAAGAATGACCCACCATATTGTCAGGGGAGTCATTCACTGAGATATTTTCTGCTTTTGTGGTACTTTTAAAAATGTCCTTGTGTTTGTGTGACATGTCGCTGAGTACATATTTTTATGTTCTGTTATTGCTGCTGTTTTTGTTTTGTTTTGTTTTGTTTTTTTAGATAAAAACCCATCCTTGGAAAAGAATCACAATAAACACTGTGGAGCACTTTACTTGTCATTGCAGAGTGCTCCCAAATAAGAAGTAAATTAATAATACTTTATTGCAAAACTTGATTTGAAAGGGCACTGTATACTCACTGAGTAAATTTATTAAGTCTGTGTGCATCCACTATAATTCTGATAGATCACTTGTGACCAATCAAAATAGAGAAATAAGCAAAATAATCAGAGTTATACAGCATTCTTGCACTGATCCTCAGAACGCATCCTTTTAGGATATAAAATATGTAACCTGACTAACTTCATCTGTGTGCTGGAGCGCCTTTTTCATTGCTGTTCCTTACAGCTTTATTCACAGAAGATGGGACACTTATGGAAACTGCCTCATTTCTTCAATGATTTTTGGCACCTGGTGCAAAAGTGAGATGAACAGCTGAAAAATCGCGGGGGAATAAGTTTTCTGTTCAGTGAACCCAGCGAGTGTCAGGGAATTCCCTAATATATGTTTGCATCAGTTGCATCATTTGACGTTATCAGAGCAAATCGTGCTTCCTGTTTTAAAATGTTTGATAAGTGCAACACGTAAAAGCTCAATATTTACTCATCGCATGCAAGAAGTTTTAAAAAGTGCTTTTTCTTACTCATGGAAGCCAAATGGGATTTTTTTTAGACTGCTTATGAATGAGGAAAATTTCCTCTCTTGAACTTAAATTTGAATGAACTCTTTTAGATGGTTAAGAAAATGTTTTTTTTTCTTACCTTTATTTTACCCGGAAAATCCCATTTAGATTTAAAGCGTGACTCTTCCTTTTTTCTCTTTGCATTAGAGAATAATGCATTTATAACGTTGTGCTCAGAAGGGTTAATATTGTGCTGCTGCAGCCTTTGCATTAAAGGAAATTTTTTGTTTATTTGTGTCATATAAATGTTACAATTTTGAAACCTCATGTCAAGCATGGCCAATGCTTTAATTAAGGAGGTCAAGATATGTACAAGTAGAGCCTGACCAACGGTGTGCTGGCCATTATTAGCTATTTCCAATATATCGGTATCTCCATTTATATGGACAAATTGTCATATTATCTTAGTAAGGTCTCATAAATACACACAAAATAATGTCAGACACATATTTCTGTCTCGTCTCTCTAAAATGTTTCTGGGCATCCAGCAGTTTATGTCATCGGTGCAGCTCACTCATTTGTGAACAGAGGTTAGATCATCAGAGGAAATGATGGTTATAACGATGCATCATCTGCATACGACTGATTTATGATGCTATGAAGTGGGAGCATGTAAAGATTAAAGAGTAATAGACCTGATTCATGAAGCTTTTGAATTAAAATGTCATGCTCAACAGTGTTGAAGGCAGCAGTGAGATCAAGTAGAACCAAGACTGCAGTGCTCTGTGAGTCACTGTTGATCTTCAGGTCTCTGGTGACTCTAGTAAGAGCTGTTTATGTGTTTATGTGCTGTGATTGGTTCTGAAACCTGACTGGTACTTAGCATAAATACTGTAAGTTGAAAGATATTCATTCTGTTATTTATAAACTTTTATTTTCAAATATTTTGTGGAGGAAAGAAAAATTAGAAATAGGTCTATAGTTGTTTTTCTTGAGTAGCGGTGTGATTACAGCACATTCGAGGGACTGGACTCTTAATAATATTTACTACATGATTTATAAAGCAATGAAATACAGATTTGGACAGTTTGATGGGGATGGGATCAAGAAAAAAGGTGCAAGACTTGAACTGATCTTCCAGAGAATGTAGACATTGAACTCATGGCTGTAATTTGATAAGAATGTGAAGTGGCGCTAGATAAATTACTACAAGAGGTTTAGATATTACCTCGAATATTAGCAACTGTACTCTGGAAGAAAGTAGCAAATTTGTTACATCTAGCTTTGGAAAGAAATTCAGTTGGTATGTTTTGAAAGGATTAAATGGTTGACAATAGATGAGAATAAAAAAGTATAAGAAAAATAAGGATTGTTGTCAACTGCGAGTCATTCGAAGCTACTCTAGTAGAGTCCAAGAATAGAAATATAGAGCTGGCATGGAGAATAATATTTCCCTGTGATCTTACAGGCATTCAATTCAGACTTGTGCTGTGTTCAGAATGATGCAGACAAATAGGTCCAAGCTAGTAAGTCTAACAGTGTGACTTTAATCATTTTGTCTCTTCGCTCTGTCTGTGGTCGCCTGCACTTTTTCTTAAAGTCAGACTGAGGATTATGTTGTTCTCGCGGTTTTTTGTGTTTGTTTGTTTCTTTTGTCAGACAAATTCAGACAAATCTTATAAATGATTCTTATTCAGGACTATGAATACTCATGTGGTAATCATCAAAGAGTTGGTCAAGGGTGACAGAAAATTGCCTTCTCGACTGGCACACAGTTTTCACGAGTCTTTCACGAGTCTAATTTTTACAGTTGAGAGATTGTTTGTGTGGAAGTGAATGTTGAGAACCTTTCTAAGCTCACATTAAATATAGGAAGATTGCAATAAAGACATTGTGTATCATTCTTAAAATGTTCTTGTCTAAAATTCTGTAGATAAGCAGAAATATAAAGGCGGATTGCTGCCTCTGCTTGGCCTGTAAACAGTCCAGTGCTGAGTTAGCTCGGCTGCTTTGCCACTTTGAGATGAGTCATAACAGAGATCACATTTCTGAACCACAGTGAAATCAGTAGTTGTTTTCTATGAATGACATCCTGCAGTGATTTGGGGGACATATCTCAGTCCCCTAAGACCTAGCTGTTGAAACATCCACAGATCCTCTTACTGTAGACCAAAAGACAGTGCTCGTGAGAGCAGAGGCTTTCTGGGGCATCCTTGGCCAAAAATAAACACTTTTTATGAACTTTGTCGCACTTGCTTTTCTTAGGTAACAGTCTGCTCTTGTGATCATCATCACATTTTGCTGTATTAACATTAGTCTGTCCTTGATGTTGATATAATAAAGGATTTCTAAGTGATCAAGAGTTGAAAATTTGACCACTTGACAGAATTATCTAACAGCTGACTGATTAAATAGTTGTGGGCTGTGTGCTTGAAGCATGTTTTGACACCTGTGGGCTGCTGGAGTGTGTGTCTGCATGAAGGGCAGATGGATTTAGAATACGTAGGGGTGAGCACTCCCCACCATCTGATGGATGGAGGTCAGGGAGGTGTGGGGTTCTCCTGCCCACCCAAGGAAGACTTTATTGGGGATAAGAGGAGTGCTGCCACAGCCTGCTTTACCAGTTCGGGACTCAGATTCCTGGCCAAGATTCATGATTGCCCTTTACAGGAATGTGGTCAGGCAAAGGGAACAGTGTGTGTGCGTGTGTGTCTGTGTGTTTATGTGCATATGTTGTGAGAGGTTTTTGTGAAGTGCCCAGCACATCAGCGAGCTAATGTGTATGTTTATGGTGTGGTGCTACACTCGTGTATGTGTTTGTTCTAGACTTTGGACCTCCCGATACACTTAAACCTGGATTGAGAGCTGACACTTTAAGATGACTTAGTGGGAGCAATGAAAGACAGTCGGGGCTTGTCTTGTAAAAAAGTACAAATTTGTGATTAGGGAGAGAAGAACCAGCATTAGGAAGGAACATTGGCCCGAGCAGCTTTATTACTGCCAGAGATTTACGCTCCACTTTATTCCCAACTGTCACTCGTAAAACTAAAGGAGAGGAGAGGCGCAGAGAGGGAGGGGATGATAAAGTAGCACGGCGCTATATGATAATCAAACCCAAACAGGAAGTCAGGCGGAGGACTTGGCAGGGGACGCGGATGTCATCGCAAAGCTTGATGCTCTGATGGGGAACGATATTTCTGTTATTACTCAATTCACCTTCAGTCAATCTTCTCCCGAAACTTCTTTCTAATGAAACCTTTTTTTAGTCTCTCACAGAGGGAAATGCAATAAAAAAAAAACAGCTAATAATAATTTTACTTACATCATCACTGACTGCCTTATGCAATAACATAATTGCCGTAGCCTTATTAATTCCTTTCTAACATAAACATCCTCTGTCACACAGACACACACATGATAGTGTGATCTTGGAGGGGGGGCATATCCTCGGGTGATCTTTCTAAGAAAAAAAAAATGCTTTGACAACTTGAGGAGGAATTTGAAAAACTGTCCTGAGGAGTGTTTCTGAGAAAATAGATAAGATAAACCGATGGAGGAGTTCAATGAGGCATTCAGAGAGATCAACCTCTTTGATAAACTGGGAGATAGAGAGAGGAAAGGGGGAGAGATAGTGTAGGTATGTGTGAGGTAGTCAGATTTAGGAGATGCAGTTGGCAGGTTTTGTGTACGAGATTGTTGTTAGATTGTGGTATCTTATTTGAGAAAGCTAGATACATAGAAGTGGTAAGAATCACTTTTGAGCGCAGTGCCTGAGCATGTGGAATGGGCTGTGTGCTGTTGTTCAGCCACGCTTGGCTATACGGGCCCCTCACTCGGACTGCATTGTAAAATCACATTGATCTGGCCTGACAAGGCGTTGAGTCTTATCCCCGCAGCGCAAGCTTAGGGGTTGACGCCACCGGCTGAGGAGGATAGCAGCGGCGGATAAGATGAGGGAGAGGCGAAGATCCTCTGCCTCATCGGCCGCATTAAGAGATGGGAGGAATCTAAAGTGTAAAATCGGCCTCTTTTGCGATCAGTTGGGATTTAGCACTGGTTTATGGCAGTCGGCGCTGGCGCTGAGTTCTCCTTCCTGACAGGGTAATCGCCCAGGGGCTTAGCGCAACA
Organism: Cichlasoma orientale; assembly: GCA_034780415.1. Classification (NCBI taxonomy): domain Eukaryota; kingdom Metazoa; phylum Chordata; class Actinopteri; order Cichliformes; family Cichlidae; genus Cichlasoma; species Cichlasoma orientale. The sequence continues at coordinate 165,080 of JAVDPK010002932.1, read as the reverse complement.
GGAAGAACAATACCTCCCACTTCCTCTCATCTCATCTCACGGATGATCTGGACAAAGTACACGTCCACATCGACCATATCTGCCGGAGCGAAGCAGCCAGGGAGAGACAGGAGGATGACAGGCCGAGGCCTGAGAGAACGCTTAGAAGACCAACGTGCTGTCAGTGAGGGGCAGGCATGACGGGATGTTTGTGTTTGTCTGAAGTGTGTGTGTTGTTGTTGTTGTTGTTGTTGTGTATGCACCCCCATGTCTCTGAATATACTGTTTATGCATTTGTGCATCACTTTGTGAGTTTGTCTTTTTTTCCTCTGTGGGCTGTTTTTGTGCCTGCAGCTTTATTAGACTATGTCTGTGCACACCTTAATCATGTATGTGTGTTTACAATATTATTATTGAATGTGTGTACCTGCACTCAAATAATATGCTTATAAAGGTATGTGGAAAAAAAACAGCAAGCGAGATCCGGGGGGGTGGGGGTGGGGGGGGGGGGTCAGTGCTAAATCTGCCTCAGGTTTTAGAATCTCGAATACTTCCTGTTTCCACTAATAAGTACCCTAAATAAAGCTGTATCTCTGACACATGCAAATGAAGCAACGCAGCAGTAAAAAAAGATCAAAAGATGAGAAAGGCTGCTATTACAGTAATCTACCTCAGCGGAGATGAGAGGCTTTTATCTGGCCTAAATTAACTGTTCTGATCCGCAGTCCATCATCAGCCACGGGATCAGAAAGCGTCAGGTACCGCAGCGCTACACAAACGTGTTTCCAACATAAAACACTAAAAAACAGCAAGCGGCCTGCTTTTATCAGTTATGCAGCGTAAACTCATTTGAAATCTTTTCATCTACATCAAGCTCTTTCTGGATGGCGCGCACGGTCTCAAAAAGCTGCACGAGGGGTGAGTTTGACAAAACTGTGGAACTGCTGAAGTTGTTGAATGCAAATGGGATACACTTATGATCTGAATCAGGAGGCAGACGCTATTCTGCCAGGTTTCTCTGTTTCATCTGTATAGGCTGAGCCGGCCGCATTGTAACTAAAGATATAACTCTCTTCCCCACAGTCCCTCTGTCCAGGTGCTGGGCTTCACTGACCGTCTAAATCTGTTAAGTACAGTCTCACTCCTTTCTGTCTAGCACTGTGATAAGAAGCAGAGTTTCCAGTCTCTACCCCACACGTGCATTCTCATATAACCCGGCCATTACTTTGCATCATTGGGGTTTATTTTACACGATAAGCACACTGAGGGACCATTCACTCACAGCAGATCTTAAGGAGGACCTGTTGCCCTAAAAGAGGTTTTTGCTCTCTGAGGTATGACCGCCATTTTTATGGCACTGGCCGTTGCACTTAGCAGCTTGTTGCCAAGTTCTCATGTCAAGCTTGTGCACAGCAGAAAAGTACCCCATTGTGTAAATAAAAACAATCAGGGGTAATTATGTTACCGTAAAAGTCCACTGCTCAAAGCCGGAGAGTCATTAGAGTGAGACCTAGTTGTTTTTGCATGCATAAATCATTCACACACACACATCGGCGCACACAAACAGCCACATCTGTGCATGCGCACACAGACACATAATGTAGCCCAAAGGCATGACCTCTGCCCTGCAGGAGCTGCTAATATGCCTAAATGACTGCCTGACAACTTAAAAACATCAAGAGGCCGACTGCTCAACATAAATGACAACCATGCAATTAGCACCACAAACAGCCACAAGAGGTCCCGCCTGTATGTGTCAGTGTGATACAAACTGAAGGTCATATACATGCTTGTTTGAGATCATATATTCCAATCTTTGTTTAGTGTGTGCGTGTGTGTGTGTGTGTGTTTGTGTTTTACCTGCTTCTTTTGGCTGGAAACTGTCACTGTCTCTGTCTAATCGCATTGAGAGAACACCAGCGGCTAATGCAGCCTGCTGCCATCAAGTCGTCCATTTAAAGCAGAGCTGATCTGATTGCTGGGGTTTATTGATAAATGGAGCGAGCAGGGGCAGGGCCGAGCTCCCCCGCGTTCCCTCCGCTGTAGCTCTTTTCACTGACTGAACACTGGGAAGTGCTTCAGCTTTTACCTAGTTAGCACCCTTATCAGTCACAGTGAGTTTGGGGTCACTTTGGACAGGGACCTAGAGGGAAATGTTAAATGTAATTTCATTGACAGGAAATGGGGCTTTGGATGCGATTAGATACTTGTGGGACAGGTAGGGGAGAAGAGAAGTGCTGTGTGGAGTTTGTTTAAAAGCTGAATGTGCAGCCTGCAGTCCTTGTATCGCGGAAGGAATCTTCCTCCCTGCAAAGTCGTGCAGCCACTTAACTTCAACCTTTCGGTGGGATTAACAGGCTGCTACAGAACATCCGTTTGGTTTTTTTTAGTTTTACCGAATGAGGGGAGAGTGATCGTAGGTGCTCTGCTGTCACTCTGTAAAAATGTTCAGGGCACACTCAGGTTAAAAAACAAACAAACTGAGAGCGTGAACGAGTCTTTCTGGTGCCACAGAAAGACAGAGATTTCCAGATTGAAATGTTTGTATGAATAAATAGCTCTCCCCAGTGACTTGCATTCAAGTGTGCGAATGTGTGTGCAAACCCTTCACTAATCGTCTGCCTCCTTTTCTATGACTTCCTGCGACCCCCCCCCCCCCCCCCCCCCCCCCCCCCCCCCCCCC
>JAVDPK010002932.1:142479-162408 GCA_034780415.1 Cichlasoma orientale | reverse complement strand
CCCAGTTTCTGTCGCTCCGCGATCTTATCACACCTCTTCTGATTTCATTTGACCGTCGACGGCTAATCAGAGGCCAACATCTGGATGGTTCCCATGGCAACCGGGAGGACCAAATATTCTGGGCCTTAAAAGGTGGGTTGAGGTCTCGGTGCGGGGGTGGTGGGGGGAGCAATGAGAATTTCCCCGAGATTGACAGCTTTGATGGCGAGAGAAGAACAGAGGCCTGAATGGTGCTACGCTGCCACTGTGTTTTGTTTTTTTTTTCTATTTTTTTTATGTGTGCATGCAGTGTGTGTGTGCGTGTGGGTGTATATGTGTTACCTCATTTCCCCTGAGTCCGCTGCCCATCCCATGGACCCAGTGGGAAAGGGTGGAGTGGAGGGCTGTTTGTTTGTGAGTCTATGTGTATGTGTATGTGTGAGCGAGAAAGAGTGCAGGTTTAGCAGTGGAGCTATTTTCTAACTGTACCAAAGGGCTACAAGCAGCCACAACAGTGGCTACGGCTTATAAATACATTCATATGCACAATAGTGTTTTTTTTCCAGTAGTGGGAGAGAGGAAGTGCGCTGAGCAGTGTATAGACCTCTGCTGCCTCCATGTTGAGTCACTGAGAGCTTTATAGCATTCCCAAGGCCTTAGTTCAATCATTTAATGTCACATCTGCCGGTAAACATCTGTAATTCTGTTAGCTTTCTTGTCTTTAGGAAGCAGCTTTGTCACTACCAGCAAGAGAGATAGATTCACATTTGATTGATCAGAGGATTGAAGGATCACTTCACCTGTTAATTACTGTCACTCTCCTTCCCTCTCCTCTCATATGAGCAGTCCTTGCTGCACTGGCCTGCCTCTGTTCTCATGTATTCATTAACCAAGGTCCATTAAAGTTGGACTCCCCGGGGCAAGTAAAAACCTCATTTAGTGCAGTCGACTCAGCCAAGACGGGAAACGCCAGACCCCCTCAGCCCTAACCGGATTAGGAACCAGCCAACGGATGGGCCGCAGGACAGAACTCTCTGGTCCCAACCACTTAAGACCATGCTGCACCAAATGAGAGGTGGATCGGATGTGAGTAAACCACTAGACAGTTTGGGGATTTCCATAAATGAAAATTAGCATTTTACCAAAGTTTTAGTTTTCTTTTTTTCTGATCTTTTTATAGTTTCATTTTCTTCCTTCTTGAATGTAAGGTGTGGAGAAACACCATTTGTTAAATTGAGCATCAGAAATATTTACTGGCTGATAAAGGAGAGTACTTAAAGCTCCGGGAGATGAGATCTCAAGTAGTATATCCGTTTCATTAAACTGTCGTAGCTAACGTCACGGGTAACGTTGGAAAAAGTAAGAGTTTAACGCTGAGCGGTTACTGCTAATGGCTTCACGGATGTGGTTTGATAGTAATATAATGAAACAGTCCATGAATTAAATGATTCACATCTTGCTGAATCATAATTGTACAGAGATGTATTTGACATACTTTAAACTGAGCCCACTTCAAACCGGTGAACACAGAAATATTTATATTTAAATGAAATGTGGGACCCTGTTGCTCATTTTTGAAAAGGCTTATTGAGGAAATACAATTTCAGAGCCACTGAAGTTTTTTTTTTCCTCTACAGAAGTTTGCAGGATAAAAAAAGAAAAATCTTTTCACGTTTTTCTCTAACAAAGGCAAAACAATAAAATTTTAATAAAAATGCCATTTAATTTCTACAGTCATTCCATTTAAGCGAAACTATCATAATTAAATAAAAGCAGTTTGAAAAAAGCCCACCTCAATTACATGATGTGTGTTAATAAAAAAAAAAAAAGCCATTTGGAGATGTCAAGGTTATTCAAGTGTTTGCATGATCACTGATAAACATACTGGTATGTAAGCACTCCTCTCATCCTTCCAGCCCTCCCTCCCTGATTCTCTTATCTGGCTCTCTCTTGTGACACATTTTAAGACTATTTTTTTGATGATTTACACGTCTTTTCTAAACAGGCAGACTAGGATCACAGCGCACCCCGTGTACACTGTTATCTCCCCTTCAGATATTAGTCACGCGGGACATTAATATGTTTTATTACAAGAGTTTTGGTTCGTTTTTAACCACGATGATTCATTTCTTATTGTTGTTAGTAATGCAAGCATTGGGTTTCATAAGAAGAATAATTTCTAACTATGAGACGTTCTGTCTCTGCACCTGATGTTTTCCTTTCGCTGTAAAATCTCTACGGCGCTCCCGTGATTGAACGGGGGACTGGAAAAACAAAATAGAGTTAAACCAAGGTCAGAGCAGGACAGAGCTTTAACTAACTTTACAATTTTTAAAGAGGTAAAGGTGGGGTTAAGAGTCAGAGACAGGGTGGGATGTTCCTCAGAGATCGCAGCATACCGAGAGAGGATGGGAGGGACGGAGAGAGGAAGACACGTTTTAGACCTACGCTAACACAAATGTTGTTTGATGTGTCAGACGCTGTAATTCACAACAGTAAAATTAGCTGCCGCTTCATCTCCCTTCCCCTCTCTTTCCTCTTGCTTTGACATCTAAATCAATCTCCTCGTTTCCTCACTGAGCTCTGACGTTCTTTTAGAGGTCAACAGATACATTTCTACACAGTTTACATTAAGGTCCCTGAATGCCTTTATAATGTCTCATCTTGTTGCTGATTAATAACCAACCACCCCCAACCGCACCCACCCATCCTCTAGCTGCTTAAAACTTAAGATTATGTGTGAACTGCTCAGAATCAGATCCAGCAGTGATATTATCCGGTGTTGTTAGCTCATTACCAAGTTATAACACAAACAAAGCCTGCAGCAGGATGAAGTCTTAGTTGACAGTTGTGGGCGTTTTCTCATTATCGCCATGCACCATTGGTCAGTCTGAATCACTGAGCACCGAAATACGTCAGCCATGTCTGCACCAGACTGGCCTTACAAACCCTACCGTTAGAAATAATACTCCAGGGACCCCAGAGAAGCTGTGAGTAGTGGTGGGGTAGGGGGTGGGGTGGGGGGTAGAAAATGAGGAAAATAGAGAATAAAGAGAAAGCTACTGAGTATCAGGGGAATTGTATGGATCCATTATGGTGTAGCAATAATTAAGAGGGACAAACAGGATGTGTAGAAAGAGTATCGCGGTGCTAACCACAGCCCGCTGGGATCAATAAGTCTCGATTCACATCAGGCCGGACAGGAGCTGTCCAGCTCTCCGAGTGCTGAGCCTCTCTTTCTGCGGGATGACTCAGGCCGAAACGTCAAGGACTTCCATTAAAAAGTGAAATATTATCTACTGAGATGTACAGTGTAACACACCAATGAAAGATTCTCATGTCTGACACCTGTTGAAGGCAGCTAAGAGTAGATGAGAATAGAATAAGAGAGGAGCCTGTTGGGGAAGATAATAAAATCAAAACGACAAGACAAGAGCGACGGATAACAGGAGCCCACATTGAGAAGATGATGACAGGCAGAGGGAGGAGCACTGATAACCTTGCTAGCTAAAAAGCTTCCTCTGGAGCTTAATCAGGCGTCCCAATTACAAAGACGAGCTCCCAATGGCTGCCCCCTGCCACTGCCTCCTCCCTCCCCCCCCTTCCAGCGCCTGATGTTCCCCTCGATAAACGGCATTATTAATTAAAAGGCTCCAATTGAATCTGGGTCTGATGGACGAGCCTTGGGACGATTAGCTACAGGACCTGACAGAGCTTATTTCTACATGATGGAATCTGTCGATAAAGGGAAAGAGACAGGTCCACGCATTGATACAATGTCATACCCACGGAGACGGGGACAAACACACTGACAGGGCCTTTTAAGTGAATATTTAGTTTTTTGTTTGGGATTTGTCACTGTAACGTAAAAACTAGGGGATGCTTGTGAAATTCTGGGGCTGCTGCCAATATCAGTTTTTAATATAAGAGTTTGGCTGATAGCTGATACTGATAATTTTTTTTTCAGTATTTTAGCTCTTCATCACATGATTTAGGACATTCCAGCTTTTGCAGAGCTGATGCAATGCAACAAATAAACACTGGCCTCTGTCAGTCAGTCAACCGGGCCAGTATGAGCTGCTATCAATATTTGACCAATATCCCAGTTTCTCAGAGGAATGGTCTCTCTACTCACATTCAGACAATTTTTACCATGCATGCAATAAAAAAAAAACCTGCAAATAAGTCCAGGACTACTCTTCCTACATTTTTAGATATTTGTGTTTCAATATCTACATTAAAATGCTGCTTAGATAGGAATGCATTAGCAGAAATAATCCTTTTTTTCCCCCAATAATGTGGAAGCTATTTTAATTTATGGCTCTATGGTGTTTGGTTTTATGGTGGTTTTAAACAGTTTCAACTTGTAGCTAATGGTTAACACATTTTCAGCTTAATTTAAACACATTTTGCCACCTTGATCGCATATTAGCACCCTTGAAACCGTGTATTCGGGCACATTCTCACAGGTTGCACATCTCTGATTGAAGGTTAGGCAATAACTTGTTATTGGGAGGTATGTAGACATGGCTTGGCTTCGCTGGGACGCCCCACCACCTCAGCTTCGCATCCTCGGGGGAGGCTTGAGGGATCAGATAAGACCGGGTTCCCAGATCAGGGTCAGATTGACAGCTGAATGCCTGAGGAAGAGTGATTGGCTTGGGACTCAGATTGGGAGGAGGATCCCTTATACTGGCCGGCCCCAAAGGGACCTTCAGGGCCCAGAAAATATTTGGACCATAATGGTACTGATTGCTTGATTAGGGAGAAGTCACTCTGATGACAATTCATTAAAAAGAAGAATATTATTATTATCTTCGATTTTTATTTGGGTAATTTTATAGGGCTTAGTGCAATAGACTCACCCTTCCTAATTTGTTTGTTTGTTTGTATCCAGTTGCCTTCTGCTTGTGAATAGGCAATAAAATATTTATAGCTCATGGAGTTTGAAGAGAAAAAAAATGATAATTAAAGTCTCCTGGGATGCTTCAGTGCCTCCTCCTGTTCCACGACAGAACGAGATAATTAAATAATGATAGCTTTAGTTGTGGTTGAGTCCCACATATGTATCAAGCATGGATGCAACCACATGTTGGAGCAAGGGTCAAAGGGTAAACGCAAGTATTTTATCTAGAGAAAACCAATCGGTACAGGCAGTAAGAGTCCCCTCAGGCTGCAAGCATGATATGGCTTTTAAAATTAGACTGTAGTGATGATTTTGGTTCACCAACTAAATGGACAAATTTTGTCCTTTTATTTCTTGTAATTAATCTTATCTTCTTCAATTTTATATCTTGTGGCTGTTTGATTAAATAGTTGTGTTTTGTAATTTGTTCGTGTTTGAAAATGCCTGTTTAACACAGTAAACTAAAGAACAGACGTAGCTTTCAGCAGCTTCTGGGAAAGGGATTGCACTCTGTGCTGTCCTGTGTTTAAAAGGGGAGAAAATAAAAGAATATTCAGGGTGGCTAGAAAAAGAGGCGACGCACTCTCAAGGCCATCTAGGACTCCTCCGGGGCTTCTGACTTAACCAGAGAAATAATGTTGGTGCAGACACAGACGGCATTATTGTCCTTAGCCTGCAGACAACCTTTCACATATTTTCCCTTTTTGGTTGATGGAGCTTTGAGACTTTGTGTCTCTGGTAGACACACATACAGGCGCACGCACACACACACACACACACACGCTTGATTATATACACATACACATGCCCTTTATAACCGTGAACTGACCTATTAACCTAGTAGACAGCACCATTTACATCCAGTCACACACACTCACATATGATTACGCACTTGCCCGTCGCACTGCGTACGCACACAGACTCATGGATGTGCGCTCACCGACTGTTTCCGTGTGGCACATACACGTGCTGGATCGCACACGGTGTTGGTCGGACAGACTAACTGGCTCTTGGGCTAATTGAGTAGAGTGTGTGGCCCCGTGTGGCCCCTGTCTGACCCCTCCGTAGCCAGGGACACCACTGAGCCTCAGCTTTGATACATTTGATACGGTTTAAGTGAGGAATGAAGACCTAAGCTTGTTTACATTTGAACTGGATTAGTGTTGGTGATGGTGCAGTAACGACAGAGAGAAAGTAACTGAGAGTGAGAGTCAGAAAAAGCAGAACTTTTTGGAGGGGGGCATGAAAAGAGGAATCAGTTGCGTGCTGTCATTGTTTCATGCGCATCTTTGTCATCTCCACTTGTTTTCATGCTAATTGTGTGGACATGAGATGGATATGTTGACATCGCTGCAGTTGTGAGGCCTTCCTAGAGTAAAGAGAGCAGTGTACTCTCTTTGCTTTAGTTTGTTTTACGTCTATCATTCCATTATGTATTAGTAAAATCGCTACCTGCGCATTATTGTAATTGACTGACTGAAAAGAGCAGATATCTGATATCTCTGTCTCGGTTTCTGTATGCGTCTGTTGTTCTTTCTCTTACGTTTTTTTCTCTCTCACTCTCTCCTTTTTCCTCCAGTAATGATTTGATGTTGCTAATGGCTTCCTAAATTTTGTAGAAAGGGCAGAACCAGCACTGTCTAGAGTTTCAGGCATTGGAGGTGTGCCAGACAAGAAGGGGAAAGTGTGTGTGTGTGTGTGTGTGGGGCGGGTGGTTCAAGGGAGGCTAGGCTGGATTGGATACTCTAGGTAAGGAGATCGATTAATGAGTCTGAGGATCAACAGGGTGTTATCTTCATAACGGCGTGTTTTCAAGATATTCATATTTCTTGTTCCAACATTCATGCTTAACAAAATTGAGAAATCCCCCAAATAAATCAAAGTGCACGAAGCCTTAATTTTCTCTTTTCCAGGAAATATTAATAGCAGTGGTCTCGTCAAAAGACAGAGCATATAAACAGTGTGGAAACTCTCTGATTCATAACTAGCATTAATTAACTTGTCACAAAGAAAAACAAGTAACAAATTCTGGACTTGGCAAGGCCATAAGTGCAGTGAGTAAGTGATAACATTTTGCCTCAAGGTGTGTCTGGCCGCTGCTGGGACTAACACACATGGACGCACAGCCTTGATGCTGCCAGTAGAATGGATTCTATTGTTGAGAAGCGCCACTGCCCATTCAAGTTAGCCCACATGAAAGAAGTCGACGGAAGGGAGAATGACGAATGAGTGTGTTGATGCTTGTAGTTTACATGGTTGTACGTCTGCTGATGTGTGCGCGTGCGTGCCCGTGTGTGCCTGTGTGTGTGTGTGTGTGCGCGTGTGGCAACGTGTTTGCTTGTTTGTCACATGATGTCCTGTGGCAATCCCTAACTAACCGTACAGGCGCCAGTAGATGTTGGGAGCGGGGGGTGAGGGTGGGAGACGGGCATGAGCAGACACAGAGCAGTGAAGCGGAGCTATGGAGCCGTGGAGGGGGGCACTCTGGCTGACTACTGTCACATGATGGGTATATAATGAAGCCAAACTACATTCAAACTGTTGAATAACTGTACAAATGACTCATGACCTGACTTAGCATTGTGTAAACATGTGGCTTCAGTTCAGTCTTCTTAATAAACCACCGTATGAGTGGATACACTTCTGTCAGCACTGAAAGCAGGCAGCTTCACACTGTTTAAAAAGGCCCAACAAACACTAAGAACCTGTGGCATAGAGTTGGGACTTGCTAATGTTCCCTTCTCACCGTCCTTTGATACGCTGTGTGTGTGTGTGTGTCTGTGCGTGTGTGTGTGTCTGTGCGTGTGTGTGTCCTAGAAACTTGGATCTCCTGCCAGCTTTCAGTATACGGCCTGTGAAGTATAATGTCGGTATTAAAAATACTTCACCGAGGCAGAACATTTCATCACTTTCAAATTAAAAACGGAACATTATGCCAAGGTGCTGTTTCAGACCACTTTGCCTTGCTGGCTTGAAAGGAGTCCATAGTCAGCGGACAATGTATGGACACAAGCGATGCTGAAAGGAACCACAGTGGCTTTTTGGAACTCTTTATCACAGAGGCTTACTAATCCTGTCATATCTAATGCTCACACTCCATTAATCAGCCTGGCTGTGTGTGTGACTGGGATTGCGTGCTCCATGTGGCCGAGGTGGTGGTGTTTACCCAGTGCGCAAGCCTCGGTTGGCCGCAGGCCTGGTAAGCCTGGCCATGATAGGCCACTGTGAAATGTAGCTGACAGAGGCAGCCCTCTCCACTGTAATTGTATTTGCGTTTGAGTTTGTGTGTATGTGTGTGTGCGCGTGTGTGTGTGTGTGTGAGCATCTGTGTATCTAAAGTCACAATCACTGTCGATTCTGCTGGCTTTACTGTGTTGCGTACACATTGTTCTGAACTTCAGTGTATGTAAGTCTTTTCGTGTCGGTGTGTAGGGATTATTTTTAATACTGAAAGGAACAGTAGGCATTTAGCTAATAGCTGAATAGTTGCGGAAGCAATAGAGAGAATATTAATAGGGTGGGAAAGGGGAAGTGAATCAATGGAAGGCCCTGGCATTTTAGCTTGGTCAGCCAGCCCCTCTCCACCAGTCTCTCGACTATATTTTCCCCTCTTTTCGTTCTCGGGTTTGCGATCACTTCTCTTTCCCCTCTCCGCTGCATTCCACACAGTTTTGTCATCCTGCCAAGGAAACAAATCAGAGAGCCCTCTCTCGGCCGCCACACTTTTCCTTTGTCTCATTCTGCCTTTCTCTGCTTCTGTGTGCTCCGCTTTCCTGTTCGGTCCCACACCCTACAGTCTCACCACACTTCGCCGTGACCGGCCGCAGCCTATGATGTCACACAAGGAGCAAAGGCTGTTGGGTAGTGACCTAAGGTCAAATGAGCTTGTGTCCAGCGAGCATTTCTGCCGCCTGAAAGCGTGTTGTAGAATGTTCATTCTTCCCTTTCAGGAGAGTGCTTCCCTTGTTTGGAGAAAGTGTCTCCTGTTCAAGAAGTCCGTCCTGCCCTTTTTAAAGAGTTTCAAAGTGGCTCCCTGATTCCATATTTTTCTTCCTCAGCTAATTTGATGTGTCTGTACGTGCCGGTTATCATACTACAGAGCTTGTTATTTGCACCAATAATTGAATGAAGCCATTTACAGCGCTGACTTTTAATTAATTTTCATGGGTTGTTTTCTTTTCTTTTTTTTCCAAGATACTCTCCAGTGAACCATGGCAGTTGTGAAATGTTTTAATCAGACGTGTAAATGGAATAATTCTATCAGTCAATTTGGTCGTGTTTTTATTTTTTACACGGGTGATTAACCATGTTACCAATTGGCTGGGTGGATTAGCTGGATTAGATGTTCTGTATTTGTGTGCATGTGTATGTGTGTGAGTCTGTGTGTGTTTGTGTGATGCCAATTAATGATGGTTTGGCAAGCTAAAAGTCAATCAGGGGCATAAACATAGCAACAGAGAAATGGACTCGACTTCGCCAGAGCAAGAGAAGCGAGATTATACCTGCCCACATGACCACTGGCCTCACCCAGTAGGAGGAGAGGATGGGATGCCTGAGGTGTTATGGAGGATCTGTTTGAGCACTTCTTAGTGGTTGTCTGTAGGTGTGCTGGTGTCAGGAACATATGCGGGGAAGCTCCCTATGACAGTAAAACCTCTCACCGTCATCTATGTTCTGGGCAACCTTTAGTACCGTGAGCAGCGCAGCAGTAAACGTGTTGCTCTGCTGTCTCTCAGCTCTTATCAGTTCAGATAGCCCTCACATAGATATTCATACCCGCACAGTCAGAGGCTCTGCTAGCCACAGCAGTTGATGGAGCTGATGCAAGGCTTCTATGACGACAAGAGGACAGGGCCTTATCTGTAGTTATGGCGATGGCCATGATGGAATGATGACAGTCTGCTCTTGGCTTCTTGTGTGTTTTCTTACGTGACGGTAGGAATGCACATATGTACACCTGTGTAGGCGTACGAGCACAGTCCGTGATCAGGTTTCGTGTAGCATCCAACGGCATGCAAATAGTGGTGTTTAATATCGTGCATCCGCAACTGCGTACGGTGCATTTGAGTCGAACATCTTCGCAGCCAAGGACTCCAAACAAACAAGCTAATGATCATGGTCATGCAGAAACCACAGGGAAGTGAGTTTATGTCACTGGCCGTTTTTTTTTTGACTCATCGTGTTCTCACCGCTGTGTCTTTCTTTCCGACAGATATGACAGATGCATATCAAGCTGTGCAGTCTGCTCAGGGGAGATAAGGACCAGTTAGGTGCTGGGGTTGCAACATCCCACTGAGCCAATGAGTGAGCAGAACACCTTTTTCATACCGATCGTCAACAGATAGGCCTCCAGTGCATGTGTGAATGTGCGCATGTATGATGCCGCTGATAATTTCTGTCTCCACTGAATTCTGGCATCTGCGGTGTTATGGTTCCAGGTCTGCGTACGGCTCCTGTTCTGAAACTTGTTTGAAGTAAAACAGAAGTTGTGTAAGCAGGTTTGTCTGTTCAGTGCACGAAAGTTAAGGTTGTCAGTCTAACAGCTAAAGGCTATAGTCTTACTGACCTTGTGTATTTTTTTTGTTTGTTTTTTTGTTTTTTTTTTGGTTTTTTATATACATATAGCACCAATGCACAATGAACGTCCTCTCATGGTGCTTTATATAGTAAGATAAACACCCTACAGTATCAGAGAGTTGAGAACCCCTTAGAGCAGCACTCTGCAATGCTGAAGAGGAAGAACTCCCTTTTAACAGGAAGAGAGCTCCAGCAGACCCGGGCTCAAAGAAGGACAGTCATCTGCCATGACTAATTGTATGGTGGAGGGAAAGCAAAGGGAAAAGAGCAGAGCATAGAGAGACCAGTGAAAAACACAAACTATGAAAGAGAGAAGACAAAAGTAAATAACACACAGCAGTCATGCAAACAAAGAGATTGCTAAAAGAGGCTTGTGATAACTAATTGTTAAATATTTGTCTAGAAATCCAATTTTTTTTTTCTTCTTTTGTCATCTGTTGTTTGGATCTAAGAGCAATCATCACACCGTTTTCCCATTAGAAATAACACTTTCACCTCTCTCATTATTCACATTGTGCTTTTTTTTTTTTTTTTTTGCTGATTGTTTCCTCTGAATAAAAAATGGCCTGTACATGTAACCATGTCTGCTTATCTATATTAACAAAGTCAGAGACACAACAAGATGTTTTCCCGAAGATAAATGGAAAAAAGTTGTCTAGGAATGCCCTCACCTCATGTAGTTTTCCGCATGAGCGACTGGACTTGCAAGACTGAAATGAGATCTGGCTCCTGTGAAATTTAGCAGCCATGTCAAGGTTTCTCTGGTGTGCCTCTGCATTTATGCAAACTTGATTCTTGCTTTTAGTGGGAGCAGGTAATCTAGAAGAACCTGAATACCTCAATGCATTAGGGGTAGCTATGCTTTGTTGCAAGGACAAGTTGGTCCATGAGAATTAAGGAGGCTTGAAATTAAATTCAGGGCAGCCACAGAGCAGCTCTGTCACTTAATCCACCTCACAAGCAACTATCGTTGGTCTACAATAGCGACTTGAACAGCTTGGGGGTTTGAGCTTGGCACATCAGGTCTCTGTGGGCTTCTACTGTCCTCCTGTTCTCTCTCTGGTCATCATTTTCCAGTGGGAGTGTCCAGAGGATCCATCCAGGGGTAGGCACCTGGGTCCTATCCGTTCACTCCTGGCATTGTTTCAAGATGCCCTCAACTCCCCCACTCATAGCTTTCTCCAGTTACCTGTGAATGAAAGCGAGAGGAGCGGGACCGAGGCTGGGAATGGTGTGGGACATTATATGGGTGCGGAAGAGGATGGCAGGTCCAGACGCCCACTCCCCTGAGCCCTCCTAGGTATTTGTACTGTACTTGCCCCCCAGTTTGTCAATGGAAGCCTCCAGATGAATGGGCTCATTTGTCCTCAGACAGTCGGGATGAATTTTGCCTGTTGGAGCAGGTGAGCAGCAGAGCCTTAGTGCAGCATAACACAGCATGAATGAGAACGTGAACACTACCTGTCCCAGGTGAACATCCTGAATGCTCCCTGTCCCAGGTGTGAGGAGGCTGACCTCGTTTTCAGGGTGAGTTGAGGGAAGGGTGCTCTGCATGTCCACACCCTGCTTCCGACATGGACTTTTTAGCAGGTTACAGACAAATTACACACAAAAGATGTATGCATTCATACAAAAGAGGTTAACAGTAGGATGACTGGTGCAAATTTATAAAGGTCTCAGATTGAATCACAACAGGTTCTTGTGCTTAGGAGAGCTGAAAGGTGTCCCGATTTTGTGTCCGCGGCATTTCAGTCGGGATTGTGTGCAAACAGAAGAATCCAGACACATTAGTGTGGAAGCAACTTCACCGGTGAGGCACGTAGACACCGACTTATAGAACAAACAATCATTGTGGAGTACAACACAACACAAGCACAAAGAACTCCATGCAGAATTCAAAACTTCTCTCAGTATTAGAACACCCCTCCCAGAAACCTTTTCGATAACCACAAACTATGACGCTAAGGTGTGTTTTCTTTCCCCTCTTTCACTTTTCGAGTTTCATATTAACAAGTTATCCAAACCTACTGATGCTGACCAAAAAGTTCATGAAATACTCTCCTGGGGTTAAAACATATTACCTTTTTTTTTTTTTTTTTTAATCTGATATTCATATTTTTTAAAACTACTACACTCTATTTTGGATGATTCATGGTCAAATTTTGCAACGTGAACTTAGGTAATCGAAAAATACACACTATATGTAGCAGTGTGGTATGGTTAACTCTTGGGCCCCAGCATAATCTATGGGAGAAAATGTTTAATACACCAAATAATTCAACAAATAATGAACATTTTACTGAAGTCTGTGGCGCGGTGATTTTAGCAGTAGGTGCTTATACTACATACTGAAAGTTGCCCTGAAGCATGAAGCCTTGCACAGAATTACCCTTAAATACTGTATAGCCATGCGCCCCCTTGTAATCAATCTCTTTTGACTGTCTCTGTCAGACCTCTGTGGTCTTAATTGGTCTTAATAGTACAACAGAAGTATTTCCTGTTTGAACTTCTCACTTCCTGTTTTTCTTTTTCTTTTTCAGTGCTTTGAAAAGCTATGTCCTCAGTCAAGCTTGGTATGCAGCTGCCACTGGCTGGTGGCCTTTCAGTGCTTGGCCTGAAGGGGAAGAAAATAAAGTGTCAAGAGCCTTGAAGGTCACGAAGAAACGAAAGATTACCCAAGATCAAAACACTTCTTCTGAATAATTTTCAGCATATGGAGAGATCATTGGTGAGATTTGGTGTTGTAGCCGGTCAGGATGCGGTTGTTTCCTGTCAGCAGAGGTCATCGCTGATAATCTCCTGTCAGCTCTGGATCTCTCTGAGTGACAGCCATGACTGTCAGAGCTTTGCTCATCACATCATCGCTACGTGTTAAGGTTGATTAAATTTAGAAGAGTTGCTCAAGTGGCAAATGGTGTGTATCAGTATAGGTTTCCTTGAATCGTGTTCGCCAGGTGTTTTACTGAACATACCCACCTTTTTCCTGTCAAGCTCGGTCAGAGGGGTATTTCTATGAATTTCTCTTCATCTGTGAAAAGAGGAAGTTCACGTGTCGGTCTCTTTATAGTACAGACACTAACTTTGATAATCATTACAGTTCAAACAGTTAAAAGCTTCATTAATGCTTCATCATAGCACAACTTAAGTTCTGTTTTTGCTCAAGTTCAACAAATGAACTACTTGGGGAACTTTATAGCAACCCAAGGCATGAATAAATGCCCTATGTTTGTATTATCTAAATAGTGTCCTGAGTTGCAGTCTTAATATCCTTCTAGGGGTCTGAGGAAGGAGGGATGCTTTTTTAGCTAGGCCCAGGCAAAGGTCAATCCCCACTGCAACACACACACACTGAGAGACCTGCATTTGAACTGCACTGCACTTCCTTTCATCTTCTACGTCTCTCTCTCCCTAACTCAACTTTGCGAGGGGATGGTCGGGATACCTTTTGATTCCGCTAATTCAATTTGATGGAAAAACAAATACACTGGGGGAGTGGGAGACAAGAAGAGAGTGGGAGTAGTAGGGGGATGGAGTGGGGGGAAAATGAAGAGATGGTTAGTTATATGCAAGTACAGAGGGGGGGGAATGAGTGGTGGTGATGGTGGTGAGGGAGGCTGAGTACAAACGGAAGAGCGGAGGGGAGAAAGAAAAGGAGGCAGAGAGTCGAGATGAGTTGAAACATCCAGTTCCAGGTTGAAGTCGTAAACCTCTCTGTGCTCTGATCTAGGTGGCCACCATGTTCAACCCCGCCAACGCATCTGAGATCTCTTCATCTCCTTTATGGAATGCCACTCTGATAGGGAAGATAAGTAACATCCTATTTTATGGCTTTTTTTGTGTCACATAATTCAGGATGTGAGTTAGGAGGGGATGTCTTGTTCAGTGTAGCTGTTGGTTTAGTGAGACTTGGTGAGTAAAAAACTATACAAAACCGTCTTATTGTGGAAGCTTAATCAATTTAATGGGGTAGAAAATTGAGCAAAAGTGGCACATGCAGATACAGAAACATTTAACCAAGAAATAATTTGACGTGCGAGTGTGCATGCCACATCCCTGCAACCTAAGGTCTTTTCATTCATGGGAGTTAAAATGTAGGCCTGATTCCTACAAATATGGACATGGAGTATATTATGCTTGCTCACACACCACACCGACCTTGTATGCATTGTGCACTTGCATGTTCATGTCTGCATATGTGCTTGCGAGCTGCTGGCCTGGCAGACTCCGGTATTATTTTTGGGAGCGCTGCTGCTTCCCTCTGGAGGGCCTCACTGAAGAGTGCTGGCTCTCTCCGTCTCCCACTCTCAGTCCGGGAGTCCGGCCAAGCCCGGCCGAGCAGGCTCGCTGACTGTAGCGGTGCACAACTCGCTGGAGTCGTGGCCTGTACAAGGCCCAGCTCCAAAAACACTGTGCTACACACAGATGCTAGGCTGCTTACTGGCAGTGGAGCGTTACACTTTCACTGGTGTTCAGCAAGTGGATCAAGATGATCCCACCCCCTCTGTGAAAACAGACATTCAAATGGAGTCCTTTAGTCCTATATTCATGCATGTTGAGCCAGTCAGTGTTGAGGGCTGCTACAATGTAGCACAAGCTAACCACGCGGTCTTCCAGCCACACTGGATAACAGCATGGCTCCTATATGTAAAGCCTGGATAAATATTGTTTTCAGTGTGAACTGATCAAACCTCTGGGAAACCCCAGCAGATCAAACTCTGCAGCAGTCCAGCAGATGTGAAGAGGGTGGAGGGTTCAGGGAGGGGTAGTTGTCTGATTTTAGCCTAGACTGTTTAACTGGATAGTTTGTACTGTGGGTGTGTGAGGGCATGCTGAACTCAGTGATGATGACCTCAAATTGGCCCTAATCGAGCAGACTCATTAGTGGCTGGCTCTGTTCAAAGTTTCTTCAGTCCCTTTATTTTACTGTAATCATCCAAATGGGAGGGAGAAGCAGAACGACCAACACGGCGAGAAGAATAGAAGACAAACAGAAATAATGGGAGAGCACAAAGAGGGAGAGTGAAAAAAAGATAAACAAAGAGAAAGAAAAAGAGGAGGAGATGAGGGAGAAACAGAGCTGACGCCTGCTTCCTGGCAGCCTCAGCTGCAAGCACATCTGTGTGCGAAGGGTTCAAGCAGACCCCCATGTGTTTGCTCAGGTCGCCTGATTGCCTTTCCTTCCTCTTCTCTCTCCCACTAAAGACCCACTGTCCTTCCTCTCACTCCAATCACCCCAGCCGAG
Source organism: Cichlasoma orientale (assembly GCA_034780415.1). Taxonomy (NCBI): domain Eukaryota; kingdom Metazoa; phylum Chordata; class Actinopteri; order Cichliformes; family Cichlidae; genus Cichlasoma; species Cichlasoma orientale. The sequence goes on along the minus strand of JAVDPK010002932.1, from coordinate 146,704 downwards.
AGAGAGAGGTATACTTCGGCAGATGCAGGGAGCGAGAGCAGCTCCCACTGAACTGAACTCATGACTCAGTATTTTTCACATGCAAATTCACGAAGAATTTGGCTGTTAGAGATTTTTTTAAAAAGAGAGAGAGAGAGAGAGAGAGAGAGAGAGAGAGAGACCTTGTGGATTGCTTGGTTAAATTAGGGTGGGAATTAGGGTTTGCATTTGTGTGAGCGTGTGGGTCTGTGCATATGTATGACTGTATGACTCGGGAGTCCTTGGCTGGAGCCTGCTGTCTGGGTACAATGGTCCAGCCTGGGGCTTTAACTCCACAAAGAGGCCTTCTCTTAACAACGAGCCATCACAGATAGAGGAGGAGCCTGACCAAAGCATTACCATGCTTAAGGGATCACAGAGCTTCCTTTGATACATCTGATATCACTTATGATTTTAATAATCAAGCACTCTTCATTAAAAGGAGAGTTCAGGCTAATGCTGCAATACTGTGCAACCACTTTAGACACATGATGTGTTCTATCAAAGCGGTATATTATTGACCCTAAACAAACAGTCACAGTGAGAAAATGAACAAAAACTGCACTCAGGTGTAGAAGTTGTAATTTTTTTAAAAGCCAAGGAGTGGTCACAATATTTTTTTTTCTCTTTGCTGTCCTTTTTCAATTTGAATATGTAAAGTATATAAGTATAGAGACAGATCTTACCTCAGTATTAAACTTTATTTCCTTTCCTTTGTGAGATGGAAAAATGATAAAAACGTACAGCTCAGGGACTTTTTCATCTAAGACAGGTCAGTGTTTTCTTTACATAATAACCACAAATTTCAAATCAAACGTTTTCCATGTGTTGGACGAAAGCTTAAAGAGTGAAAATAAATTATCGTAGCAATAATTATAACAATATAACAACAATAATAGCAATTAAGCATTTATAAACACTCTGTTTACTGCGGGGCTTTTTTTTGTTTGTTTTGTTTTCATAAAACTCTGTTATCAAAAACAGGTGGTGTGTACAATCCAGCATGTTAGAGGGCACTGGTTTGTGTGTATTGTTGTATGAGTCTGACTGATCGGTAACAGTGGTGCACGACTTCTGTAGCAGTCCGTTCAGCCAGTCTGCAGACTTCCAGCACCGAGGAGCAGTTGTGGACGACAGCCTGGGGATGGACGGGGCGCGTGTATCTCGGTATATAATGAGATGGTCGTGAGGTGAAAACAGCGGTTCTTTTTAAGACCTCTCATGAGTCTCCTGTTACAGGATCAAGGAGAGGTGGGTACCAAAGTGACTTAGTAAAAAATAAGCAAAAAGAATGACAAACATCTCCATTAACTCCATTCCTGCTAGCCCCAGTCACTCAAGGACTAACAAACCCCTCCTCACATTAGCTCTTCACAGAGTCCCCTTAAGTCCCGCTCTCTGCAGCGTCCCATCAGTGAGGTCAGGCGTGATGCAGCCTTCAGTCATTAAGTCCAAAGTCTTTCCCCTTCAACCACTGTACACGAAACAAGGCTGCTCAGCTGTAGTCTTGGAGGCCATTTAGTGTTTATGGCGATGTGATGACTCCTACAGGCGAGGGGGTTCTGGGTCTGAAAAGGCCTCAGTGAGGCTCAGCCCAGACTGGCGAGCGATTGGAGTGGTGGGGGTGACCGAATGAAGGGTGAATGGGCGTGGGTGTAGGCAGCATGTGTCCCGAGTGGCTGAAGGGGGGCAGGTGACCCATGTGGGTCATGTGACTGGTGAGGCCCGGTGCACCACCAAAGGGAGAGGCCTTGTCCTGCATGCATTTGGAGAGCTCGTCAAAGCTGTCCACTGATCGTTTGTTCCTCTTGGACTTGCTGGACATCTTGCGGTTGCGTGTCTGGATGCCTTCTTTCTTCATGGTCAGGGGTCTGTTGACCTATAAAGAGCAGAAGAGCGGCACATTAGCTCAAGGCATGGCAGGCAAAAGCAGCACTGACAGTGTAAATACTGCATTATAGACATTTAGGTTTATTTTACTGTTGGTCACTGCTCCTTTACTGGCTCGTCATTTAAAATGTTACCAGAAATATGTCACAAATTGCAATGACTCATTTTTTCAAAATAATATCCCAATAGCCTTTTATGAATCAGCCCAGTGTGAAATCAATGCTATAAATATTGAGCAGCTGTTTTGCATATATAGCTCCATTATGAGGCGAGTCAGGGGCGTTTTTATCTTTTGTGTAATTGTCTAAAGCAAACAGAACCGTCGTGGTCATTCAGAATACACAGAGATGAGGACCAGGCTGGGCCTGAAAGGAGCAGCCTCAGACAAATCCTCATCAGTGTAACCGACGCCGTTACACTGAATGACAGTCCCACCCGGCAGCCTCTCCGGGGAGTAACGCCCCCCATTGAAACAACGATGGTTTAATAAAAAGACGACCGGTGGGTTCTGCTCGACAGGGTGAGCAGGCTTTGCCTCCACACTCTCAGTTTCTCTGCTCCTAAATCGATACGAGCTGTCCGCCCACTTAACCAGTCAAGGACCAGGACCAAGAGCCCCTCCAAAAGCTACTTACATTGTGCAGTTTAAAGTAAAGGCCGCAGGCGTTGCACACAGGATCTCCGTTCCCGTTGCGCCTCCAGAGGGTGGTGGTGGTGGTCTGGCAGTTTGCACAGCAGGTGCCTGCACGTCTAGCGGCGGACTGAAGGAAGCAGAGAGAATACATCAAAAATAATAACCCCATAACACATAACGAGGAGAGGTGAGCGCAGGCGCATCACGGTAAATATCATCTCTGAATCATCATCATTTAGTTTATAATAAAGCAATAAAACTGACGGCACATTCCAGCAAAGATGCGACAGGACAGGAAAAGTTGATAAGGAGGGGTTCTTAAAGTTCTTAAACGGCGACACGTAAAGTCCCAGCTTTGACCGCAGAAGTATGTGCAGACAAGCATCAAAAGAAGCGACACATAGACTGGAAAAATTACTTAACTTCTCTATTCAATCAATTATATGTATTCCGACCGCTACAACCATGATCAAATTTTGTCATTTGTGCAATAAGACATGGAGCCATTTTTTTTTCTACAAATGTCTCTCACGGTGCTCTACAGGCCTGCTGGTAATTTTATTTAATGATAAGTATGCTATTAACGGAGGTCTTGCGTAAACTCTGCATTTAACATGAGCCAGGAAAAACTGGGCTGCAGGTCATGTAAGACACGGTGTCCTGCCTGACAATACGCTGCTGCGCCCATTACGGATCAATTCTTCACACATAATAAAAAGCATTAGCTTCACATCCAAGGACCCTCCGGTTCTTTGCTGTGCACGCAGCATCCAGGTTATTCTTTTAATTAATTTCAGGTGGACTCGTTGCTGTTTACCTGGAGAGCAGCAACGATAACAACCATCCAGGTTGTTTTCATGCGGAAAAAAAAGTGCACCATAATTTAAAAAAAAAAAAAAAAGAAAAGCGGCTGTGCATTAAGCCTAGCACTACCCACCGATAATGACAAACAAGAGAACAACATAAATCCATTTATTTTCCAATCCCCGCCCCTCACGGTCTGTCTCTTCACACATAAGCGGCTCCTCCAGTGTTGTGATAATCTCTTTACAGTATATGTCAGTCTAGCCATAGAGAATGCAGCGCGCTGGTTGAAGGCGGAAACAGCCGGGAGCCTGACTTCCTTATCTGGGCCGGCCAGATATCCGGATAGGAAACAACTGGATGCCCCTTTGAACACAACTCTGAAAAACACTTGAGCTGAAAATGCAAACGCTACAGCCACATGGGCCGACCCAGTGGAAAATGTAATGGACTTTTTTTTTTTTTTTTTTTTTTTTTACGAGGAGAAACGACGTGAAGATGGTCAAGGAACAACACGAAAAAGTATAATTTAAAAACGAGTTTTAGTGTTTCAAAAAATCCCACACGCCGGTTTATTGTGGAATTTTATTACAGACTGTGTTAATGAAGACCATTAGACCCAAGCTACAGCCTCTGCAACGAGCCTGTGTCAATGAAGTGAAAGGCTATACAGCTCTAAACTTTTTATTAGTTATCTGTTGTTAGTAATAAATATATATATTATTATTATTTAAAAATATATATTTATAAAGTTGAAAATAATAAGAATAATTATATATATAAAACATAAAACCTGAATCTTTAGTATAGATAGATAGATAGATAGATAGATAGATAGATAGATAGATAGATAGATAGATAGATAGATAGATAGATAGA
>JAVDPK010002932.1:83065-96538 GCA_034780415.1 Cichlasoma orientale | reverse complement strand
AAGGAAAAGAATAAACAAATAAAATAATAAATAAATGCGAGTTACAAAAATAAGTTATAGTCTTTCCAGATTTTTTTTTTGTTTTTATAGTCTTTTTGTTAGTAGGCTTTCTGTTATTATTGCACAGTGATCAGGTGGCGGCGATCACATACAGCTGAACGGGTATTGTCGGAGAAATCCTCGCGAAGAAGACACATGAGCGGGCCTGATTTGGTGCTAGATTGGATCAGCGGGAACTCTATTCTGCTATGATTGGCTGCTTTGCTTCGGCTAACAAAGTGTAACCCAATAATAGCAGAGCTGCCATCGCCTGCGTCATAGCGTAAGACCCAATCATAGCGTAGTTCCTTCGATAGATCCAATCTAGAACCCGAACAGCCAAGACTACCTTCTGTAACCGTACGAAGAAATGGCTGCGTCCGTATGCCGAGTGGGGAGCACTGTGGGTCGAGCTCTTGCTAAAACCCACAGAGTAAGTTTATGTTTGAAGGTCGGACAGGAACACTTTGTTAAAAATGTGGAGTATATAGGCGGAACACCGGCTTTATTTTCCGCACCACTGAAAGTATTCTGTTACCTGTTAGCCATGCAGCTAGCTAGCTGTGCTGTCCGCTGTACAGCAATGGAGAGGCTCTAACCGGTTAGCATTAGTTAGCTAGCAGTTAATGCAAGGTCAATTGGCCTATGAATCAACACATCATATAAAAAACACTTAGAGCACTTTGTCCGCTGTATAAAAGCTCTTTCAGACAGACTGGCCGTCCTTTTAGTTACATTCTGTCATTCACAAGGTAACATTTGCAGTTTGTCCTCACTTGCCCTCAAAGAGTTCTGCTAGCAGCGATAGGTTAGCGACTGTTACTGATGTGGCTGAAATGCTTTCATGTCACCTCGAAAGTAACATGAAAACGTCGTAATAGCACCTGGTTTAGGTTATATTTGTGGTATCAACTCCAGTCATGTTGCTAGTACAGTTCTGTTTACTGATGACGGCCCCTGACACGTCATTAGACCTGTACTGTCAGAAAGCCACGGCTTCAGTGATTTTCTTCGCAGGCATTTACGTGAATTCTGCATATTTTGAATCTAATGAACAACATGTTTACAATTTTGTCATTTAGACAGCAGTTGGTGACCAATTCATAGTTTTGTTTTGCTAGTGAATGTATCCACAGCTCTCTGTTTAAGTAAGCCTCCCTTTAACCCTTTAACAGGTAATTGGTATGGTACAACTGCAGAAAAAGTTATTACAGCTTAATGTTATGTAGTATAAGAAAATATAAAAGTAGTTTCCAAAGAATTAAACAGGAAAGTTCTTTTTGTTGTTGTTAATGTTTTTGTTTTTGCATCTGTACCTTCTCCAGCCCATCCTGCTGTCTTTGAGGCGTGGACAGGCCTCTGTAAGCTATGCCCAGAGTCTGTTAGGAGCCCCTGAAACCCGTCTTACTACGCTGGACAATGGTTTGAGGGTTGCGTCTGAGGAGACGGGACATGCTACGTGCACTGTAAGAACACATTATAAACCATGCTAAAAGTTGAAGTTGTTTAAGCACATGAAAGACATACTTATTTCCACTTTAGCATATTCATTCTGCACATACATCTCTTCTCTGTCACAGGTTGGACTGTGGATCAGTGCAGGCAGTCGATATGAGAGTGAGAAAAACAATGGAGCAGGCTTTTTCCTGGAGCACATGGCTTTCAAGGTAGACTTATGCCACTTTTCCACGAGAACTCGACTCAGCTCGACTCGACTCTGCTCGGTTTTTAGGGTTTTCCATTAGGTGGGGGAGTACATGGTACCAGGTAAATTGTGTCCATGGATGGAAGCTCAGTCCTGATAATTTTTTGGCTGTTTTTACAACTCTCTGGAGAGCCTTTCTCTCTCTGCCTGAGTGGTGTTGCCATACCACACTGAGAGGCCAGTGGTGAGGATGCTGTCCACCAGTCCCCTTTTAGGCTTGTGTGAGCAGGCGGCGGCTCAACTCAGCCTTCCTGAGCAGTTTGATGAAGCTTCCAAGCCTTTTTAACAGTGGCTGCAGTGTTTACCAACCAGCTCAGATCACATGACACATGAAGGCCAAGGAACATACGGCTGCTCACTCTCACCACTTCAGTCACCCTGATTGTGAGGGAATGCAGTTGAGGGGGTTTCTTCCTGAAATTAATGGTGATTTCACTTGTTTTTTCTATATTGAGGATGAAATCATTCTCCTGCAAGTGTGCTGTCAACCACAGCCCTATATTTGGTCTCATGTCGCATACCAATTACGTTACTGGACTTTCAGGCCACCTTGGTGAGGCGACACTCAATTTTAATGGTAAGGAGTCGAGCCGAGTAGGTACTAGTGGAAAAGAGGTGTTAAAGACCTTTGCTATCCAACACAGCTTTTTGTCAAGTTAAGCTGAATTTATATCTTCAACATGACAAGTGTTGCCATTACACGGTCCCTTTCATACACATCTTTTGTCTTCTCTGCAGGGAACCAAGAAGCACCCTCAAACAGCCTTGGAGCAGCAGGTGGAATCTATCGGTGCTCATCTGAATGCCTACACTTCCCGGGAGCACACTGCATACTATATGAAGACCCTGACCAAAGACCTGCCTAAAGGTGAGAAGCAGCAAAATAAACAGATCATTCTATAGTTTTAATAATAATACAATGATTGCAAAGACAACATTGTAAAATAAAATAGTGAAGAATAAATCACTCATGCAGTTCTACACCACAGAGTTACACTTTGTTAGAGAAACACAGATACTTGGTGCTTTAGTGTGAAGAAAGAAATTCCAACGTTCACGGTTTCTTAGCACAAAGTGTGCATTTCTCCTCTTAGTTGTGAACAACCTCTGTGCTTTCCAGCTGTGGAGCTGCTGTCAGAAGTTGTGCAGAGCTGCTCTCTGAATGAAGCAGAAATTGAGCAGCAGAGGAGTGTGGTCCTGCGTGAGCTGGAGGAAGTTGAGAGCAACCTGCAGGAAGTTTGCCTGGACCTGCTGCATGCCACGGCCTTCCAGGGGACTCCTCTGGGACACAGTGTACTGGGCCCCTCCAGCAGTGCCAGGTGGGAGGAGCTGCATGCTTATGGATATCTTTAGATTAGTCTATGACTTTAAACAGCTGTCAGTAAAAACAAAACAAAAACAGTGTTGTCATGATAGCAGTTAGGGGTGGACAGTATAGCCCAAAAATTATATCATATTTCAAGAAAATGTACGATAATATTTCTGATTATACAGAAATAAAAATATTGAATGTTTTATTGTAAGGAAATGAAGAGCATTTTCCATCCTTCTTTTCCAATGAATATGTCAGCAATGGTTTCCAATCAAGTGAATCTTTTAAAATAAGGTGCCAGCAGCATAGAGTTACAGTGCAATAGTAGTGACACAGCATAAGTCAAATGTAAGCACAAAAGTAGCCTAGGTAGTGATTTCCCTGGAAATTTTAAATAAAATTCTAAACTAACTGCTTAACACTTTTAGTTTAACAATAACTAAAGTAACTTAACCCTGTAACTGGTCAGGACCCTGCACAGTACTGTCACATAATCAAACTGAAAAATATTTTCTACCTGTATTTTGGGTCAAGCTTGTTATCCAGCTGCTTAAAGCCTGTTTTTCCACCATGTAATCTCATCAATCTTTTCCATCCACCTTTTGGTCTTTCTGTCGTATGGAGTGCAGCTAGTGAGCGCTCCAGTGACACTCAGTGGAGTATTTGTTTACATTTGGGTTGCACATCACCAGCTGAAAGTATCACCTCGATGGTGTGTTTTGCTTGAAGTGGTGAAACTCGCTTGTTGTTTCCTCCTTCAGCATGAACAGTCTTCTTGCATTTTTTGTAAAGTGCCTAGCTTTGTTGGAGGTTGTTGAAGTAGCTCCCTTTACTAAGCCGTCATCAGAGGCTGCCTGGGCTTGTCTCGTTATTGGTCTCAGTAGGGAACTTATTGCGATATGACACTTTTATATCATGTAAAAATATGTACCAGTAGTATTGCATGATCAATAGTACAACCCTAATGGCAGTTATGCATTTTGAACTAACACCAAACACCACACCTTTTATACCTTTAAGTAAATTAATGTCCAACCTTTTATTCCATGCTCCCAGGAATCTGACTCGCCAGGATTTAGTGGATTACATCAACAGCCACTATAAAGCTCCTCGCATGGTGCTGGCTGCTGCTGGAGGTAGGTCTTCTTCCTCTTGCACTGTTAGGAGGCATTATAGTGGATTGTGGTGTTCCACTCTTCCTTGAAAAGCTTGATGTTTGATGTGTTTCCTCTGCAGGTGTGAGCCATGATGAGCTGGTTGGTTTGGCCAAGTCTCACTTCAGTGGAGTGTCTTTTGAATACGAAGGAGATGCCGTCCCTGTGTTGTCACCCTGCAGGTTTACTGGCAGTGAGGTGAGATTAGTTTTTTCAATACCTGTATTCTATTTTTTTATGAATATTTTATGAATGTTCATGTTTATTTGAACATGCCTCTCAATTAGAATGAGACAGAGTGGGGACATTTACTTTCATGGTTTTGTTGATCTATTCCCATTCTGCCTCTCCTCAGGTCCGTATGCGTGACGATTCTTTGCCCCTGGCACACATTGCCATCGCCGTGGAGGGTGCTAGTGCTGGTAGTCCAGACATCGTGCCCCTTATGGTGGCCAATGCCGTCATTGGCAGCTATGACCTTACCTACGGAGGTGGAAAGGTTGGAAAAATTATATTTTTATTTTTTATTTACAGAGCATAGAAAAGACTGTAATGATGAAAATTTAATCGTAATATTGAAATGGCTCCAAAAATTATGTCTTGCCATTCAGCTAAAAAATATTGAGATATTCTTTTTGGTCCATGTCACCCAGCCCTAATATTTTACATTAGTAACACTGTCAATATACTGTTAGCGTCAACTATCAGACACACAAAGCAGATCAGCTGAAATACAGAAATGTCTTCAACTTACAACTGGATTCTGGGGTTCTTCTTTAGTTATAAAGCAGAACTATAATAACAATAACATTCCTCCCTCTTCTCTCATGCAGCACCTGAGCAGCCGCCTGGCTCGCCTGGCAGTGGAGGAAAACCTGTGTCACAGCTTCCAGGCCTTCCACTCCTCCTACAGCGACACCGGCCTGCTGGGCATTTACTTTGTGACTGATAAGAACAACATTGATGACATGATGCACTTGTCCCAGAATGCCTGGTCAGTAATGGTTCTAGGACAGAGACGCACAATGGACATTAAAGACAGTGATTTGTTGTACTTAGTTGTTAATTAAAGGTTTAATTTCCACATTTATCTTTCCTTCATGTTTTGCTCCCTGCAGGATGAACCTGTGCACCACAGTGACAGAGAGTGATGTTGCCAGGGGCAAGAATGCTCTGAAGGCTACCCTGGTTGGACAGCTTAATGGTACGTAATGCATGCCAGACATTACACACATGTACAGTTTTCACACACCCTGGAAAACCAGGAATTTTTATACTTGTTTTCCAGTCCCATAAGCTCCTAAAAACTAAGGGGGGGAAAAAAAAGCCTTAAAATCCTTTTTGAGCTGTCCTGGAAAGTAACCATGTCATTGTTTTGCTGTGTAATGAGCTCCACCACATGCAGGTGTATTGTTTTCACAACTAGTAATGATATTAAGTTGGCTAGCTAGCATTAGTATTAGCATTAACATTAGAATGATATGCTTGCTTGCTTTTTATGCCTGCACTTTTTTTTTTGTCCCTTTCACAACAGTAAGTAGAAAAAAAAACACTGATTATCTGGATCAGTCAATTATTAATCTGTGAATTTGGAAGTTTAGAGGTTATGTCATGCCTGTTTCTTTTAGTAATAAAATAATTAATATGATTTAATAGAAAATGGGATTTAGGTTAGCCCTGTAGTTACCAGTTGTCCTTGTTCTCTAATTGCAGAACCACAGATTAACATGTGCAGAACTGCACAAATCTTTTAGCTACTAAAAGTAAATATGTTTTCAATATAATATCATGAATGGTTACATATCAAGGACCTTCATGTAAGGTGCACTGAATCAAATTAGTATTTTGGATTCATTGCTAACCTAAACACTTTACAACCACTTTAATTGTGAGCTTAATTCCAAAGAAGGGAATGAAAGTCATGAATGTAACTGGAGCTGAGAGTCCAAAAGAGTAACAGCAATGAACGGCAGCGAGATTGTTGCTGTTTGTTCTGTCACCTGGGTGATGAATTTTATTAATAGTGTTTTTTGGCAAAGCAGAATTATGCCGTTCTTAGTCTTTGTCCACCCAGCAATTTTTACCAAGCACCGTACTGAGAGAGAGGGTTTTATTTTTCCTCCCTCTCCAAAAATGACATAAGAGATCCTACAGAAGGCACCTATTTTCAAAATGCACACAAAGCTGATGCCCTAAAATAGCCAACTGGTTCCTGTGGTGGGGAAATGGCCTGGTAGTGAGATCAGGGCTCTGTGTGGAGGTACCTGCTGTGGATGGTAGTTCATTGAGACATTTAGTCTCAATGAACTACCATCCATTACTAATTCATTGTTAAGCAGCAGAATGAATTTAAGAGCAATGAGACTGCCCGGTGATACATGCCTAAAAGTCTCACACAGTACAGTATGTTTTAAAAGGCTTGCCATCTTATACCACAGAAAAAATGTGAAAATGTTATTTCTTTAAGAAGTCTGACCCACCATGTTAATGAATTATAAATTTACCTTCTAGGAACAACACCAATTTGTGATGACATTGGCAGACACATTCTGAACTATGGGCGACGTATTCCTCTAGCAGAGTGGGATGCTCAGATTGATGTAAGTTTCCTCTCAATGAGAGCTCTGCACAGAAAGGACAAAAAGATCCTGATGCTCTGGATCTTCACAGCATCATCCAGCACCTTTTCAGATTGGCTAAGTCTTCTAGGGTCTCCAGGTTAACGTTTTAACTTTGCATCTCTCCTTTCAGGCTGTGACCCCCAAGATGGTGCGTGACGTCTGCTCCAAATATATCTACGATAAGTGTCCTGCTGTGGCTGCTGTTGGTGAGCTCTGCTGTATTTCTAGTCCCTTCGCAGTGAGGACAGGGCTCGTGCTGCAATGTCTTTCTCTAATCTCTCCCTCCTCCTTTTCTCCACCAGGCCCCATTGAGCAGTTACCTGACTACAACAGAATGCGCAGTGCCATGTACTGGCTCAGGTTCTAAGATGATTAGTTGCATCGTGTGTCCCATTTATGCTCCTGTTCTTCCTCAGCCTCATTTCACCTTCCTCCTCTTATCTCTGCAAGAGTGAACAATGGATTGTCCACATGTTGGCGTGACAGCAAAGGCAGCCATCCAGCCTTTGCTTTTCTCCTTTGTCCCACCCACTCATTACCAGTAGCCATCAGAAGGCAGCCAATCTGCATACTTTGTTTTTAAATTACGATCTGGTTACATATTGATTGTACTCCACAGGTACTCCTCACCTTATACTGATTTATAAAGGGAAGGGAGGGCTGACTTGAATATTGAATAATTATCTGTGTGACAGTCAGTACTGAATATCACCAGATGGAGCAAGAGTATATTTATAATTTCTGTAACATTTGTTTCTGTCCACTATTGTACATAACAGAAGCTCTCATTCCAACAAAAATAAAAAAAAAAACTGTAAAATGTTTGCCTTGTTTCCCTTTATTATTCATACAAAAGTTTCTTTATAAAAGTTATAGATTATTTAAACACAGGAATGTTGACTGTAAACAAAACGTGCATAAGCCACATGCATCTATAAACAAACATGAGCCTTTTACTTTTTACTGACTCAGGGTTTATATTGTGACACTTAAACATTCACTCTGCGCAGTGTTTCTAAAGTGTAGGTTTGTAATGTGAAACAACTGTAAGGAAAAAGCACAACCCAGCTCTATGGCTGGAACGCTCTGGGATGCTTAAAGCACAGATGATGTGGTGACTGCGCAACCTTCACTTTTATTTTTACAGTTTTTGCTGGGACACGGTTTTTGAAGTGTAAACAAGAACTGGATACATTAATGAGCACAGTTATCAATTTATGTTATCTTTGGAAAGCAGACCTGTTCTTTGTATTTTTTGTGCTCTGATGACATTTTGGGTTAATCTGCGATCTTTTTGTGGCTGTGGGCAAAGTACAGTTTGCCACAGTGAATAAGGATTTGTGATTATCTTCTAATTGTCCTTACTGCTTCCAGTTGCTGTTTTTTTTTATCAAGAATGTCTTTAGAACTAAAACATTTTAGCAGGCATAACAGTTGGGTAGATGTACTGCTTGAATAAAGTGCTCTCTGATACACATCAGGCTCATTGTAAACAGCCTACGTCATTAGCCAGTTGAATGGGCAAGTAGGACCTGCTGTGACGTATATTTTATCTTGAATCGCACAGATGACATCGTCTTAGCTTCATGTTTTGCTCTGTGTCACGTTGTATAATGCTGCTGGTACATCTCAGTACATCTGTTTGTTGCTGTATGACATTAGTGTGACCTGTGGGTAACTGAAACAGCTCGTAAGCCCAGAGGCCTCGAGGACCCAACAATTGTAATCGGGCTGTACTCGTAATATATCATTAGTCAGATGAGGGTAAGTTCTTTGATGGGCCCGAATGGAGGTGACTCAGGAAATAAGATAGGCTTTGTCTTGTTGAGTCGCCCTCCTGGCCCTGTTAGACTTCTCCTTCTTGTTGTTCTCCACAGGGCTTTATCTGCAGTCGCTTCTCTTTGTAACCTCTTTATACTCACCTCCTCTCCTCGGTGCTCTATAAAAAGAAAGCTGTGTTCTTACAGCATGTTCCTGTAAGTGTCAACAAAGTATCACGTCCAGCATTTAGATTTTTTTTTTTATGCTGTAGCAAAAGGAGCAGCTGTCATTCACAGGATCAGTTCTAAGAATCTGACATTGGTAAAAGAACCAGTTCTAATTTCAAAACTGGCATCCTGTGAAAACCCTGTTATTTTTATTGTACTTTGTTTATTTGTATTAAAAACAAATTGCATTTGGAATAATTCACCTCCCTCACCTCATGTAATGACACATTATCCAGTTGCTGTGACTCCAGCTTATGCATCCTGTAGAACAGAATCACTCACACTGTTGTACTTTTTTAGTATCATCACTGAAAGATCCAAGATCTCAACTAGCCCCTGAATGTTTGAAACTATCTGAATACATTTAATTAGATTAGACAGAGACCAAAATGCTATAACTGAACAAAATGTTCATGTCTCCCACAGTGTTGTTTGTATGGTCACTCAGTCTGCATGGAAGATTACCAAAACACAAACAGATGATGAAAAGATGAACAATTTATGGGACATTTCAATAATCGAACATTATTGTTTTCTCTCGTAGCTTCTCGATGCTTAACTTTTGAATGGAAGTGGAGGTGGGTTGTGCTTTGACTCCAAATTGGGGCAACTTTTCAACTCACGCCAAGCAAGCTATTGTGATTACTATTGTGTTATTTTTAGAAAGAATAAGATGGCACTGAGTGCAAAGGAAATGAGATGAAATGAGGGGAGGGCGATAGGGTGTAGAGATGTAAACGATACACGGAGAGGGGAAGGGGCAGTGTCACGGCGAGGACTAAAGTGGTTGAAGACGAAGTAAAGGACGAGCAGCTGATTGTCAAGTCCAGTTCAACATCCGACTGTATTCTTTGCTCATTGCTCCTCCTGTGAAGAAGTAGAAGACGTGAGACAGAAAATCACAGATCCCAGCACATCTGAGCATAAAAGAGCTGCTGGCTTTAGCACAGAGGAGGGAGAAGTGCCTTTTTGTCAAGTTACCAACTTTTGATATTGGTGACGGAGTAAGTATTGATTTTGACTGATCCTCGATAAAGCACACAGAGATTTATCCATGCATCTGTCAGAGAATATTGCAGAATATAATAAGAAGATAATGATAGTGTTAGATAATGTTTAAAAATGTCTGCAAAGAGCTGTATTAAAAAAAAATTGTGTTTCAACATACTTTTTATTTCTGAAGAAATAAAAAGATTTTTGTTTTTGATTTTACAGTCAACATTCCTGTGTTTGATTTTGTACATCAGTTGGATACATTGTTTTTCCATGCCATCACTCACTGAAGTCTTGCACTTGCACAGTTGTGTAATACGGAGCTGATTCTTTGCTCGTAGGCAGTCCTGACCATGAGAAGTGTGCGTGCCTGTTTCTGTCTGGCTCTGCTGCTTCCTTGGTGTGTTCAGAGCCAGAGGAGCAGTCCAGCTGTTGCCAAACTTGATGAAGACACAGAGAGGGACATGCTGGCTGTCGACATCTTAAACCGCAGCGGTGTGTTGAGCTCGCTGCTCCGCTCACAGCATCACCTCGTGCTCAGGCGAGCCCCACGCCCTGCCTCCCAGGTGCCAAAGAGAGCCCAGCAGGGGTCCCGTTTTGCCCTGTCCCTTGACGTTCCCACCAGCATCCTCAGTGTACTCATAGACCTGGCCAAGAATCAGGACATGAGGACAAAGGCGGCAGCCAATGCAGAGCTGATGGCACGAATAGGCAAGAGGAAATGAGAGTCCCTGGGAGCAGTCTGAAGGCTCGATGGAGGAAATCTCACTTCACAACAGAGCTAACACGTTGACACCTGGTTAGAAGCAATGTTAGTTCATGTGAAAGTAGTCATTGCGGTCAGTATCTGTCATTTAGACCTTAGATCTGCTTTACTTTTATACTTATATTAAATCATTTTACATTCTACACACAAAGCACTCCATGGACTGATTAATAGTTACAGTGATGTAAAAAACAATCACCAATGATGTAAAATGAAGCTGGTGTTTAGTCTCAGATACTCACCACTGGCTCACAAACTGTGACTTGAAGAACTGTTTTATTGTATTTGCATGCAATTCAGAGAAAACATACAATTAAATCCAATATCATAATCATTTCTTTCTCAAGTCTAATTCATTTCTGCACTAATATCAGGCACGCTTGCCATAATTACAAGCATCAGCAGCCAATAAAGCATAAATGAATGGGTCTCAGCCAAATGAGCCTGCGTCACCCACAGCAGGCGCTGATGTGTGATAACAGGACAAAGACACGGGCAGGATATTGACCTCTGAGAAGAAGAAGAGACCCTTTCTAAAAATCTTTGTTCACTACTGATACATTTGGCAAACAAGTCTAAGCTATTCTTAGTCTGATGAGCTATCTGCTCTAGATTAGATTAACATCTATGGCATAATTAATCTGCGCTCCTGCATCAAGCAAGAAATGTGAAGCAACAGAGTGAAATAAACTGCTCATCTGCGAGTCATTTTTTCTCTGTTTTATCCTGATCATGACCATGGCTTAATTTATTTATCACTTCAGAGTTTTGGACCTTTTATAATAAAAATAAAAAAAGCTGTAGAAATATCACAGAAAATATATGCCATAAAGCTCAGAAAACACAAATCACTTCCATTACTATGATTATAATACAATATAACTAAAGAAACCACTAATACCCTGCTGAGCTGCATATAAACTATCTGGAATTAAAACAAATGCTCTGCCAGTTATTTATACAATAGCATTTGATTGTTGTCTTGGCTGGCATTAAGGAGCTTGGGGTTGTTTACACTGAGAATAGTGTAACAGTATTTATTTTATTTTTTTTAGCAGTTACCACGGCCAGTAAACCGCAAATAAAAACAAGTGTTTCTGCTTTTAAATAGTGCTTTTACTCTGTGTTTAATCTGGAGCTATGTTTCCCATGGTACAACTCTCTAGTATGACGTAACTGTCTGGTGAAGCATACTTAAAATGTGAACTTATTACAGAGTTCAAATAAATAAAACTCACATCATCATCATCATCATCATCATCACAAGGCAGTTATCGCCATAAAATGCAACTGGAGTGTACTCTGATTTATGTAATGAGTGTGCTCATCTGCAGCCTTTATTTGTCCCTTTCAGTTTGGGTTTAAAGTTGTTTCACACATTGGCCAGGACAGCTGATAATAGTACAGGAAATACACTTGGACTGAACATTTCAGTGGCAGAAAGTAACCATTTTCTCTCCTGGCAAAGCCTCCAGTGTTTCCGTATCTGTACATTATTTGAGTATTTCTATTTCTTGCCATGCCACTGATGATGATATGAGAAATACTTTATTTATTCCATTTTGGGACATTATTTTGCTACAGCAGTTGAAATAATAATAATAATAATAATAGTTGGCAGATGATTCTCTATGAGACAGATTTATTGTATTACAGAGGGTGATAGCATGCGGTATGAAAGCATTCTTGTCTGTCTGTTAGAGAAGGTGCTCCGCTGCCTCTCCAGTAAGCAGTGCAGAGGGTGGTCAGGATTATCCTGATGAATAACATTTTGCTCAGTGACATCCTCTCCATCACAGCTATAAATGTGTCCAGTTTGCAACCAATCACAGAGCCAGCCCTCCTCACCAGTTTATTCAGTCTGTTGGTGTCACCAGCTCTGATGGGGCGCAGCAAAGTACACTGACTGCACTTGCCACACCTGAGTGATTGAAAATCTCAATCATTTTGGTGCACACTGAAGGATCTCAGCTTCCATAAGAACTAGAGTCTGCTTGTCCCCTTTGTGTATACAGCACTGTTTTGGTCCACTTCAGCCTGCGGACGCCCAGGTACTGGTACTCCTCCACCACATCAACATCCTGTCCCAGGATAGAAACGGACTGTGCAGCTGTCACCATCACCATCTCTCTGATCTTATCTTCTGCTTCACAGAAGCAGACGATTCCTCTAGGACCACTTCACAAATCATTCGCTAATGCTCCACACTCCTACTATTGCCCATCACTAATACATCCAACCACCCTCAGAGTATTTCTATAGGTGGCATGACCTGAAGCTGCACTGCAGCTTCTCTCTCAGCAGCAGCTGAGCAGAAATCAAACAAGGTGATCCTCACCCTGCAGTCATTACTGGGAGTAAGCTCTGTGCAGCATGTAGATGATTACATCATCCACCCCCAAATTTTTTATGTGGTAGAATTTCAGTTCTACCAAATGTAATATTTCACCAGTGGCTTTATCTACTAGTGAACAGCAGGCCTATCATATTTTATGATTAACAGTCCGTTTCAGTACATTTACAATTTTAAATGATTTGTAATAAAGTAGGCCATCTATAGACAGGGGCGCAGCTATATACTTTCTGAGGTGTATGCGGACACATTTTTAGGCGCCCCCTTCACCCTTCCTAACACCCTTCATGGACTTATAAAATTACAGGCTTTTTTCTATAATTTCTGTATTTTTATATATATTTATAATTTCTATACTTTATCTGTTTTAAGATTCACCATCTAGTTAAACAAATTATTACAAGTTCCCTTATTTTTATTGTTATGATCTGTTATATTGTAACTACAGCACACAGTTGCAGAACAGTTCTTTTAGTCCTAGTAACTTAAGCTAACCTGAGTATTTAAAAGCCTCCTCTTGATACACTGACATAACTGACCGA
>JAVDPK010002932.1:54775-72201 GCA_034780415.1 Cichlasoma orientale | reverse complement strand
AGATATAGATATAGATAGATATAGATATAGATATATAGATATAAAGACCATCTGATGCAGTTGAGAAAAACTGGATCTTGAGTTGGAATTGTTTAGTAAAGGGTTTTGTGATGGAATTCTGCTGCTGTACTGTGCACCGTCCATGCTGTGAGGGCTGATGGAGATGTAGAGAATACAGCAGCAGTGCAGTGTGGTTGTGTTGAATTGTGTTTTTGCATGATAATTATAGTAATTCTGAAAATGGTAAACGTAATCTAATTGTCCACGCAAAGTTTAAGGGCAGATTGACTCAACGATCTGGAGTTCAGTTTGGATTTGTTAACATTTCATTTGCTGGCACAGAAATAATCCCTGTGATATAATCTGGACTTTCATCTTCTCTTCTTTCACCTGCATCTACAAGCCCACTTACTGTAGGCTCGGCAGGTGTCCTGTTGTTCAACTAACTGTGTGTGCATGTGTGTATGTGTAGTAATACATATATATCTTAATCTCCCTGGCCAATTGTGATGCAGAGGAGCAATGTGTCATGCTCTTATATGACATTTTGTCTCTGTCTTGGCGTGGTGACCAGAGAGAGAGCCTGATGTCTCAACGGGGAGTCAGCACACACACACACACACACACACACACACACACACACACACACACACACACACACACACACACACACACACACACTGGTGGGTGTTTATTGTACCGCCTGAACGTGCTGTGTTCTGTGTTCTCGTGTGAGCTCCAGCCTTTTTGTTTTGTTGTTATTCACCCCCTCACTGTAGACTTCAGTGCTGTCATTTCTATTCTTCTTCTGCGCCGCTTTGTGCTCCGTAATGAGAGAATCAGAGCTCTTCCAGCTTCTCGGTGGTGTTCTTGTGATTAAGTTGCCTTCTTTTTGGTGGAACGATCAGATTCCTGGAGGCTAGACTTTATGATTTTCCTAATGCAGTGTTTGCAAAAAGTACGTGTAATGTGATTACGTTCAGACTGCACATACGTTATAATAAAATAATGTGATCATTGGCTTTTTCTGCCACACTGACTCTCAACAGCAGAACAGGAACTTTATGCTTTCCTCACGGCTTTCTTTGTAGGATTTGGCAATCTGATTAGATTTTCAGGTATCTTTCTGCATAACTTTGCATCTTTATGTTGAAAACCATCTTTCCTCAGCTATAAGCCTGGCATTTTTAAGATGTGGAGCAGCCTATATATCAGCCCCTAATGTTGGAGGCCACGTACAGCGCTATAAGGCCACATTTAAAATGTGGCCAATAGCCAACTTGAGTTTATGATGTGCTGACATTCTCATTAATTTTAGCGTGTGGGCTTAAGTGCTAATTGGGAAATGTTAGCGCAGCGCAATCACATGTTTAGCATGCACTTTGGTTAGTGTTAAACAAAATAAATGTTGCACCTGAGTGCAGCATGTAGAGTCTACATTTTAGACCCATAAAATCCTTTTCAACCAAGCATGTGACCAAATCTCACAGAAACATGTGAAACACGTGACCCCTAGAAACACATTACACTGGGAAAGATCATCCGTGAGTCTGGTTGTGGTGCGTGCTCAAATTCCTTGGCGGTGACGTTGCATGAACTTCAAGGTAGCACAAATCAAACCAAGGAATGTCACCCAGGGGTCTGAGTCTCCTGTGGATTTGTCAGGCTGGGTTTAGGAAAACATCAGGGTTGCGATTGTGTGAATTAACACGCAGGTTTTCGAACACATCACACTGTAACAATAAGAGCCGAATGACTTACCATGGCCCCCCCCCCCCCCGTACACATGAAAGGGATGGGAAAAAAAACATACTCAGGGGTTAACAGGTGCTCCTTTTCTAACACACAATCAAATAGTTCCACCCCCCCCCAAAACAAACAAACAAACAAACAAGAAAAACAAAGATAAATTTTTAAAAAAATTTAAGTCCAATTTAAATTTCTTCTAATCTCCTCTTCAAGGCCATCTTTTTGTGTGTCTCTCGACTGCTTTCAGCGCTGCTGCAGCTATTTTTAGATTTCTCCCTTGAAGTCTTCCTCTTTCGGTGCATCCATGCTTATCATTCAGCGGTGTTTGCTTCTGCTTATTTTGACACTGGGGGCAAAATAGTAATGTATTCATTGCTGCCAACCTTCTCATCTATTCATAAAAAATATCATTTTCTACAGTATTCCCCCAAAAAAAAAAATCCAATCCATTTCCCATTCATGTACTTTTCTTCCTCTCTTCTCACTAGCCATGTCATTTTGAAAACCTGTTACATCAGCTTGTCTCAGAGGAAAAGCAAGATTAACTTTCATCTTTTTAATCTTTGTCCTGCTGCTTCTGGGAATTGCTGATGTGCCTAGCTGTTTAATTATACATGCCATACAGTGTCTTTCACACACTGTCTGGCTTCCCACACCAGAGGGGAAGAGGTTGCAAGGCATCTCTTAGATCTGTGTGGAAAGCACATTAGCTCTGAACGTGGTGTATGGCATTGCAAATTCACCTGCCCGCTGAGGCTTTGATGCACTGTTAGAGGGAATGTGTTCATTATACTGTCAGATTATTTTCTGATGATTGGAAGTTCTGTGCTGAAGTGTTACTCAAAACTTGTTGATTTCCTACATTTTTATAAAATGACTTCACACCCCTTAAAAAAGTTTTTTTTTTTTTTTTGCATTTTAACATTTTAACCATTAATGATAATTAAAATCTGCAACAAGAAGGACATATTAGTCGGATTGCTCCTTTTTTTTTCTTTATTTGGGGCTATTGTCAGGTTGTGTTGAAGGCCGGTTTTAAAATAATTTATTTGAATAAGAAAATCTCCGCTCAAACAAACCTAATAAATCTGCTATTTAGTTTCTAAATAGTTAAAAAGTTATGAATTCCCAAGTTGGTCCATTGCCAGTCAATAAACAATATCACAAAGAACACAAACACCACAAGTCAGTCACATAAAAAAAGCAATTTAACAACAGTTTCCATGTAAATGGAACTAAAATGAGATCAAATGAAAGACAGAGACACGCCTTCAAATGGGGGGAAAAAAAGGGGGATTATGGTTCAGGACCCAGATGGGATGTCAAGTGAAGAATAAAATGAAAACATTTATATTCATTTATTAACTGCATGTGGTCATGTATTATTTCATGAATATTCATTCTACTATAAACTTTATAAAGGCAACACATCAGCTGTTGGGCTTATAACTTATAGAAAGTACTGTATAAAGATTTAAAATATCTCTCCTTCAAAACCAATAGATAGAGCTGAAGAGCTTTCCACTGTGTTGCATCACTTCCGCTTTGAAAGCCAGGCCATATGTTTACTCATTCTTTCCTAGTATAGGATTTAACTATTCAACAGTGCAGAGCTTTGGTCGGATTTTTCATTTCATAAAGCAAATGTTTTCACTGGGTGAGAAGTCTGTGCCGCAGGCGGGCCACGTTGAACTCATTGTGCAACAATGCTGCTGCAATATGTGCAGAATGTGGTTTGACTTGATGAAATAAGCAAGAGCTTCACCGAGAATGAAGTCTTTATGGCAGCAGATGTTGGCTCCACAACTTGTGTTGACAGTCATGTGAAGAAGGTTTTTATAGGAACTTTATCAGTTTCTCACATCACTGTGGAGAAATTTTGGTCCACTCTTCTTTACAGTGTTTCAGTTCTTTGAGATTTGTTGTCATTTGTTCATGCACAGCTCTCTTAATGTCCCACCACAGCATTACAATCAGGTTGAGGTCTGGACTTTAATTGAGCCATTGCAACAACTTGATACTTTTCTTTTTCAGCCATTCTGTGGATTTGCTGGTGTTTTTGACTCTAGAATACTTTGGTACACAGAGGAGTTCATGGTCAATTCAATGGCTGCAAGGCGCCCAGCTCCTGTGGCTGCAAAACAAGCCCAAATCATCACCCCTCCACCACCGTGCTTGACAGTTGGTATGAGGTGCTTGTGTTGATTGATATGCTCCATTTTGCTCTCATCTGTCCAAAGGACATTGTTCCACAAGTCCAGTGGTTCAGATGCAACTTTTCAAACCTAAGCCTATGGATTTTTTTTTCTGGCAACCCTTCCAAGCAAGCCACACTTGTTCAATCTTTTTCTAATTGTACTGTCAAGAACTGTCAAGATGACCACTCACAGCTAGTCCATCAGTACCCAGTAAGAAACAGCTTTCCAGGCTCTATCTGCAGGCAGCAAAATGCACTCCTACAGATCACCAGTGAACACACTGTATCTTATTTGTACAAAACCAGAGTGTTAGGACAAAGCTGACTTCACATGGGATCTGAGATGCTTGGCCTATTTCTTGGTTTCCACAGTGACTTTCTCAACAAGCAGAGAAAGCACGGGGAGTTATTGTACCTCTCCTGGCCACAAAATAGCCAGACGCATCATCCACATAAAGCACAGAGTTGCCTCTTTGTTTGTGTATGGATTAACCCAACAAGTAATAACACGGCAATTGGTGAGCTTTAGAGTTTCTGCTTGGCAGACGTTGCTGCTTCAGTCCTTCCCTTAGTTTTCCCCTACCTGCACATGGAATGATGGGAAGGTCCCACAACATGACCCATGCATAATTATAAAAACATAGATAGAAATATTAGTCCTGTTTTCACTATAATAGCCTTGACTCAATTAGTAACTTCAGAAAACACACAGAACACAACGTTACAGTCTCAGCACTACCTGCAGAGTCCAGCGGTAAGTGTGTCACTGCTATCAAACTGAACCTCATTACCCTGTCCCAGGTCTGAAGGGAAAAGGTGTTGCCGAGATAGTGCAGCCACTTATCAAATGCATCACCTCGATGTGGCCTTTTCCTGGCTCTCAGTGCGCTGGGGTCTGAGTGAGAATACTGCCTTATTATATTGTTGCAGAGCCACAAAACGGTCTCTCACACACACACACAGTTACCTGGAGCACTCCCTGGTGTGCAGCTTAATTAGCAAACCATCTTAAGAAATGCACCTGGTTTCACACTTGCTTTCCTCTAACGAAGAGATAGTGACAAAGAGTGGCGGCGCTGGTTTTGGAATGAAGAAATGAACGCCTAACTCGACTCACTCATTCTGATTGGAGTTTTTCAAAGGGGAAACAAATTATTAATAAGCAGCTTGTGAATAAAGAACAGTGTGAAACAGCGCATCAATCTCCAGGGTCAGACATGAGTCACTTTGGTTCAAGCAGGGGCATTCTGATTGATTTTTTCACATGTCTGCATCACGCAAATGCACTTTGGAACTGAGCCTTTTAATATACACAGTGATCGTTTTGAACCATAAAGCATACCTTTACAAACAAAAGCCACAGTTTAAAAAAAAAATCACAGCAAAGCCCCAATTCTCTGAAAACAGAATACTATAAACTCAGCGCTGTAAAGCCCTATGATAATAGTCCCCACAGGGAAACCTTTGTTGCAGGTTGCTTTTCTGCTGTAATTTTACGCTCTGTAATATCTGCACCTTTCCTGTGTCTAAGTGTCTAACCTGTGCAGTCATCATGCAGCTTTTCACTCAGGCAATCATGAGTGGAGCCTTTGGGGACCGAAGCGGTGCTTTGGGGACTGGATGCAACCAGGAAACCAGCAGCAGTTAGAGGAAGGCTGATGTAAGACTGCCACCTCTGCTCCCTGGGACATCTTGTTTACCACTGCGTCTGGTTCACCCTTCTTTTCTACTTCCTTCCCTCACTCAGGCATTTGCCGTAATCTGTCTCAGTGCTCCCAGCAGACATTTCACATGCACTTTTAGATGCATGAATTCATTTTTTTTTTTAAAAAAAGAAATACACTACAGCTTTGAAAAAAATTCTACATTTCAATTTCCCTCCAGTCTCCATCCAAACCCTTGTTATAATCAGACAGTCTGCTCACGATCAGGGCAGCTGGAAACCTTCAACAAGAGTCCAGCAAAGTGGCTGCAAGCCTGCGATTCTGTGCGCCATCAGTTCTTTTTTTTTAAATTTTCCCCAACCGGTGTTTTGTTCTTTCCCCAGTGGCTTTTCTTTCATTTCTCCTTAAATCCCCAAACAGACAAGAGACAAATTAAAGGAAAAACCTGAACCCTTGACCCCTACAGTTTGGGGAGCCTTTTATCTCTCGCTGCATCCCCACGGGGCACTTTACAGCACAAATCTGCATCCTTTCTAGCTTAGTCAGTGCTGTCATAACGTGCCTGTTGATTTCATAAAGTCTAGAATTTGCTCATATGAATGAAAATAGTTTGATTTAATAATCTTATGGGACCTTAATTTCCTCCCACACTGAGCTGTTTGTATTGCCCAGAGGGGGGGAAAAAAAGGAACACATGAAAGTCAGCAGAGCCACTGTGATATGGATAATGAGCGATGTTATTCAAAGTATCTGTGGCACGATGCTTTTACCACTGCTGGCACTTTGGCTCAAAACTCAACAGAAGCCCTTCGTACCATTTATTTGGCCTTCTCTGTCTTTTCCATGGGAATGGAGCCGGTTTCAAGATTTTTGTAGTTGAGATGTTTTAACTCTTCTACTCCACTGCTCAGTGTGCCACACTTCAGCGCCGGGGTACCTGCGCGCTCATTAATGTAGTTCCTTGTAGCGTGGTTGTCGTAGCAACAGAGGTGAGGAGAAAATGAGTCTATCACTCAGCCGAATGCCTTGTTAGCCGGAGTGGAGGTTGATATTTCAGGCTTGACTCGCGCTCGAGTCAGTTTCCTGCGCTCTCGACTCGCAGGCTAGTCATCAGACGCTCTGAGCACCTGACGCCGAGATATTCAGTCAGCAATTTAGAGAAAAAGGAAGCGGTGATTTTAATCATTCAGTTGATTTCCCGCAGGTGCAATTAGTTTCCAACCCCCCTAATCAATGACAAGCGACTGCGTTTTACGCGCTGACGTTAATCTCGCAGCTGTAACAGTGACGTACAGCTGTGTGTTTATCAGCGCAGATAAGGTTGTGTCTGTGTGCACGCCGAGGTTATTGTAGTTAACTAAACCTAAGGGAAAACTGAAAGTGCATTTCAAAAGTCGTTTTAGTTAACTGCACTAAAAAGTGAAAATACAAGAACTTTCTTTAGTTTTAGTCATTAGTCATTTTAAAGTATTATCCAAATCAACAGGATCGCCCGTAAAATCTGATGTAAAATGCTTAGAAAGCTGCTGGCTGTGCACCCCCCTCCAAAAAAAAAAAAAAAAAAAACGGGTTTAAAAGCTTTTTTCCCTCCCTGAAATTCATACTCCTATCGCCATGTTTGCTGTTGCATAATTCCTCCATAGATTTCACCGCGGGATTCTTTAAAGCCGGGTCTCTTCCTTATATAATTTCACATTGGTGTGGTCACATTTGTCAACGCAAGCATGAGGAGGCACAGTGTGTATGTTTTTGGTTTGTTTGTTTCAGACTGGGATCCATGAGTATCAGTCAATGACCTTCCCAAAGTGCTGTGTTTGTTTTTGATCGTCTACTCTGGACTTCTGAAAACTTGACCATGAAAAATATCCCCCACAAATAAAATAAAATAAACAATTTAAAACCAATAAAAACTGAATGGAAGCAGACAAAGCTACACTGAAAACTGCCTGAAACTAAAACTTTAGTAACTGGTTCATACTACAGTACAAATCATCAATACTTTGTGTGTTTCGGTATTTAATAACAGCAGCTAAAGTTAAGCTAAGCTTCAGCTAAGCCGAAGTCTTTTTGTGCTATAAGAAAAGAGGTACAACAGTGGATTTTCTCCTGTGTTGATCTTTCACTACACAGACTAACACCAAACACATATTAAATTTAGGTTATTGTTTTATAATGCCCCTAAAGGAATGACAACTCTACCAGCCCCTCTCCTATCAGTAAATAAAATATATTGCATCTACATGCTCATGTATGTTTCTGCTTTTTCCTCTCTGTGAGATATAAACTTATTTTGATTTAAAAGACTGATAGTTCTGAACATATCAGGAGATATCAGGCCTTTAATGATCATATAACAAGACACAGTGTGATAGTTTTGGAGGCTTATTTGCTTTCTTGCTGTGAGTTAGATGAGAAGATCATCAGGCTGCCTTCTTGACGTTTGTGTTACATGGAGCTGGATGAGGTGATTCTGAGAGCTGGCTCTTTAAAATCTTTAAAAACAACACGTGTAAAAGATTAACAATAAACAATGAATGAAGAAATAGAAATATGAAGATGACGATGGCCTTTCATGGGGGTGCATAGTACAGCTATTTCTTGAGCAGCAACTACACCGAGGTTGCCGGTGAACCAATGGCAATGCAGCACTTATTTGCAGGCCTTACTGATCATGGAGAAATAGTTGGAGCACAAACGAATTCATTCTAAAACACAAAACACTCGGAGAGTGCAAACCTCCAGGTTTCGCTATATAATGATCATACAACAAGACATTGTGATAGTGCTGCATTTCCTTTGGCTCACTCTTTGAGCGGTGTTTACTTTGAAGGGAGCAGTGTTGTGTTTTGTATATATTCATTTTGTTTTCTTTGTTCTTTTTAAACGTGCTTTAGGAAGTTTGCAGAGCAGTAAAAATCAGATGAAGGTAGCCTGATAGATGTTTACGGACAGATGTTTGCACTAAGCTAAACACCCAATTTCAACTTTAAGCCTATTTTCACAAAAACAAACAAACAGCCGTTTTGATAGATTTAGCCAGACTTCAAATGCTGATGCTGACATTGATGCTATGCGTGAATGTATGTATGGTTGTCAGTTGGCACAGACTTTCCAAAACTTAATAAATATGTCCTATTTGGTGCCAGAGGTATTTTAAATGCATTATGTGGTCTGTTACAGCTTGCAGAGAAAAGATCATAACCAATTTTGTGTAACCTGCTGAGTGTGTTGTATTTACTGATCCGCCGAGGGCAGTTGATTGCTTCCAGGTCTGATTATTTAGCTTCATTCAATTTGGGTCATTCCCCAGAGCTCCAGCACACATTAGTGATGGCCTGCTGTTCTGGCAGCTTGTGTTCACGTCTCAAGCTGTGGCTGAGCCAGAATGGTAATACTGATAGGAGACAGAATGAAGGATGGATTGATGCATAATGCAGCACCTGTTCAATCTGCAGATGCTGGGGTTAATGCATGCAAATGTGTTAGATAGATAGATAGAATTCTTCTTTTGGTAAACACGGATAAGTTATGATCTCTGTATTTCTATCCAAAGTTATGTTGAGATCTCTGTCATGCTATGAGAGAGAATAATGTGTTTTGATTCTCTCTTCCACAGTTCATTTCTCATCTGTCTGCATTGTGTTCCCTTCTCCCCAGCGCTGTCACAGAGCTGTTATTCATCCCTGCATCATGGAGGCTCGGCCTGGTGCATCATGGGAGCTCATCAGCAGTGTGACAGATACAATATATGAAGACTGAGAGGTCGTCATGGAGACTGGCAGCTACACCTCAGGCCCAGCCACTACTGATGGGGCTCGGACAGCGGCAGGCCTGGAGGGACTCGGAGTCCTTCAAGAGCAAGGAGGAGGAGGAGGCTCGTTCAGCACCCCCGCATCCTGGTACCCTCCATACTCGCTGGGCTTCCAGGTGTCACTCACCGCCTTCCTCATGCTGGAGCTGGTGTTGGGATTCAGCAGCAACCTGACCGTGCTGGTGCTCTACTGCTCCCAATCCAATTTAGTGGACTCAGTGAGCAACATGGTGACCGTCAACCTCCACGTGCTGGATGTGGCGGTATGCGTGCTGTGTGTGCCCCTCACTCTAGTTGTTGTTCTTCTGCCTCCAGGACCCAACCTGGCCTTGGTGTGCTGCTTCCATGAGGCCTGTGTCACCTTCGCCAGCATCGCCACAGCCATCAACATCCTGGTTATCAGCTTGGACCGATATGACATCTCGGTACGACCGGCCAACAGGCTACTGACGACACACAGGGCAGCGTTGCTCCTGACTGCCGTCTGGATCACCTCGGTTACTGTGTTTTTTATCCCATTCTTGGAGTTGCAGTGGTCCATTGGAGAAGAAGCAGAGGAGACAGGGCAGGAGAAACCCTTGTCTTTGTCCCCGTATGTCATTAGTGCCACAGTGGTGCCAGCATGGCGTAACCGGACCCTCCTATGTGTTGGTGGTCAGGGTTTTCACACAGGCGTGGGTAGGTATTACCATCTTATCCTCCAAGTGCCCATCTTCTTCACCACTGTGGCAGTCATGTTGTTTACCTATTCAAGAATACTGAGGGCTTTAAACATCCGCATTGGCTCCCACATGAAAAAGAACCAGCGGTTCAGGGGCCCCACCTGCAAGGGACGCCACAAGAGACAGAAAAAGCAGACGTCGGGGGTTGCGAATGATGGTGGGGAGTTAGGAGGGGAACAGTGCACCGCAGATAATACCAAACAGCTCAGCCACCCTCCCCTCATCCCATCCCCAACCCCGACAGCTACCTCCCCTCACGCCCTGTCCTCTACTGCTCCACTTGTCAGCTCCGACGCGGGCGCTGCCACCCCCATGCCAACCACAGTTGGGGTTCAGGCTTCTGTGTCGGCCATCATTGCCCTGCGGCGGGCAGTGAGGCGACATCGAGATCGTCGAGAGCGCCAGAGACGTGTGTTCAAGATGTCCCTCATCATCATTTCGACCTTTCTGGGCTGTTGGGCTCCCCTCTCTGTAACCAACGTTCTAATCCTGGGCATCGGCCCCAGCGACGTCCTCGTCAGCCTACGCCTCTGGTTCCTTGCCCTGGCGTATGGAACCACCGTCTCCCACCCACTGCTCTACGCTTTCACCCGACAGAAACTGCGCCGAGCCCTTCGCGCCAAGGTCAAAAAGAGGGTGGTATCCCTGCTCCAGGTAGACCCTTCACCGGGTGGAACGGTTATACACAACTCCTGGGTGGAGAACAGAAAGACCAGCAGGCAGGTGCGTCTGGAAGCGAGTGAAGGCACCGACCGCTGCCTGGGAGAGGCCCTGTGAGACTGAAACACACAGTTCAGGCTAGCGCAATTAAAAACCAGGGGTTGTTCCATAATAAAACTCACCGATGCGAGCAGCCAGTGTGAGAAATGTGCAAAACAACATTTTCACCTTGGGGAGATGTTTTAATGTAACCACCAGCAGCAAACCCTTGCTACACAGGCTGCAGTGGAAGCAGGGTGTTGTAATCACTGTGGCGCTCACAGCCTCTGCAAAGTATCATACAACAAACAATGTATATAATTTGCACTCTGTGAAGCACTGAAGTCTATTTACATATGGAGCTGAATGATAGAGCATCCTCATAGTGGTGCTTACATAACTGCTGCAAAGAATGTGTTTAGCCAGCAGAAGATATGATCTCTCTCCCACTCAAAGGCTCCAAGACTTAAAAAAAAAAAAAAAAAAAAAAAAGTTGATACACTTCAAACACATAAATACTTTGAATGTATTTAATATTATCTCTGCCTTAAAAGTTCTGCTAAATGGTATGAGGTGCATTCGGAACAAAAAGGGGGGGAGCATGCTCGATATTTAAAAGGAGGACACAGTGACAGCTGGATGAAGTATGATGATGTTTTAATGTTTCAGGGTTGAGGCGGGCCAGCCTGCAGAGAAAAGATAAATATCAAGTCAGAGGATAATTAAAGTGTAAATTAATGAATGCAGTTTTGCTTTAGTGTGAGTAGTTATCATGCGTTCAGATATTAAAACATTTTGCAACACTCCTTGATATAAATGCAACTTTTTGCTCCCCAGTTTAAATCACATGGTGTAATATATTATTTGGTATTGCAGGCCAGCTGTCTCCCCCCGTTTCCACTTGCTATGCTAAACGAAGGTAGCCGGCCGCTGGCCGTAGAGTCACGGTTATGAGAAATCGACTCTTGATGAGAAAGAAAAGATCACATTCCTTAAAACGTCTGCACTTCCTTTAAATTGTTGATTGATGAAGTGTCGACACAGAGAATTGTTCATAGAAACTGCATTTATTCCAGGCCTATAGTTTTAGATTGCATTACATTTATGGTTTCCCTGTGGCTCAGCTTGGAGTTTCGGCTTGTGAAAGTCACGTAAAGCTGTTTAGAAGCAGATTCGTGTAAATGATGTAAATACTACCCACATGATGAAAAAGAATTTATTACACGGTACAAGTTACTCGGTTGTATGGACTTATAAACTCACTTTCCTAAAGTAGAGGAGCGTTCCAGCTGCAGCTGCCTCGTCTCTGTGTCAGCATCCAGACATGCGGTCGCACAGGTCAGCTCATCCTCGGGGTTGTCTGGAGTGTAACTGTCACCACAGCTGGGCCCTGACAGATTGCTGGCATTATAAGGAGTAGTGTCGACTTTATTCTACCTGCTTGTGTCCACTGCTCTAACACCGTACTCACACTAGGGTTCATTGCAGAGGCCATGTGATTTATCATGCACACAAAAAAATGCATTTCTGAATGTTAACAAGTGGAAATATTTATTATATGTACACCAAGAATATCTTTAGAGTTTTTCTCCGCAGTGTTTTTATGTGAATGTATCACAAAACAGTGAATTAAAACGATGAACATGAAATATTGAGGTCTGAAATTGCTGCCTTTTTTTTTTTTTTTTTTTTGCGTGGTCATATTTGTGCGAAGCTGATAACGTGAGGTTACATAGTTCCTCATCAGGGTTTTAACTTTCTGCAAGAGGAACAACATCAGGACAATATGCAGCTCTGTATGTACAGCCTACATAATAACTCCCTCAAGGCTACACTGCAAAAGAACATAATGTCCCCGTGGACTCTCGCTAACACATCCAGGAATCTCTGTATGTCTGTCTGGTGAAAATCACAAATCAAGCATAAGAGCCTACAGTGACGTCTCAACTGTGAGAAGAACTCAAGAGGAACTACATCCAAGTGACCTCAAACTCCACGCTGAACCCCATCAGCAAGCGCGATCACACACAAAGGGATGAAACACACATGCACACAGAGATTCCTCCATTTCTTAGCGAGATGCGTAATCACTTTAACATTTATTGTGCGTGGTCTGTGTGTTGAACAAACATTGCATTTCGCCCATTATATTGTGTTTTGTGGATGTGTTCATTTATCACCGTCAGTTGCAGCCAGTAATGAGTGGGTAGTGCCATTTTTCTGTGTTAATTTTAGTATTGTCTTACCAGGGGCTGGTATGCTAAACTCAAACCTCAATGCTGCACTGCTTATAGGAATTCTCATGTGAAGATGTACTATTTCAGTCGGTGCGTCCATGTTCAGGAAAGGTGCCCTATGTAGGAATGGGGCACATATACCTGGCAGTGATCATCGCATGCTCCTCCCACTGAGCTCTCCCACCCGCAGACACACTGGCTCAAAAGCTGCCTGCATGTTTGAAAACTTTGCGTGGGCTTTGTGTTGCGTGGGAGGGAGGCGCTACAGACCTCAGCGGTATAGGAAAAAGAAGGTCATCAATGTGGGATGAAGCCTGCAGGGCAAAGTAAGCTAATTCAGCAGCACTTAAGCCTCAAAAGAACAATTAGGCCACTGCAAATACCAGTGACATCATTTTGGTTTAAATTAAATGACATGAAAATCCCAAATACTTTTTTTTTTTGGTAAATGAAGAAAAATAAATAAATACACCAAGGACATAGAGTTTAATATTTTCACTGCAACTCAAGGGCGACCTCTGCAGTTATTATCTAACATTGCGCCAAAGCTTCAGTTGGTATGGATATGATGAAGCTCCCCTGTTCTATCTTGGCGCTTTTGTCTGGTAATCATAACACAACAGTTTTGTGTCAAGTGTGACAATTTATCACATAACTACCCCTCAGAGTAAAAACATCAGCACCTGAGTGAGGCAATTTCCAGGCAAGGTTAAAGCTAATTTAATTGGATACTCATCAGGAATGATTGGTGAGGAGTGGCAGCACTAAAAGGTGTCCCGTTTTTCACTTTTTAAATTAACTATACACAGGAAAAGATAGGATACACCCGTGGCAACCAATTTCTATAAAGCATGTCAGACTAAGAAATATAGAGGACAGAGTATTAAGCTGTAAGGACATCCGTGCAGATATTATTTTTTATAGGCAGAACCAGCATCCTTTCCGGCGCGCTGTGAGGTGATCACAGGCTGCAGTGAACGAGTTCATGCGATGTGAACTAATAGAACGTTTTTTGTTTTGGTTTTTTTTTGGTTTTTGGTTGTTTTTTGAAGAGGAAGAAGCATGATATTGTACAATAGTGGTCAATTTAAGCTCATATCACATCATATTATATTATATTATATTATATTACATTATATTATATTATATTATATTATATTATATTATATTATATTATATTATATTATACTCAACTCAACTCAACTCAACTCAACTTTATTTATAAAGCACTTTAAAATCAAACGCAGTTGGCCAAAGTGCTGTACACAACTAAGAACAAACAAGCAAAAAACATAAATAAATAAAATAAAAATAAATAAATATTAAATAAAATATAAAAATTATATTATATTATATTGATACAAATGAGCAACTACTTGGCCATACACTGTGAATTTAAACCTTATAACAGACAGTGTGTGCCATAATAAGCTAATTTATCTGGATCTTTCATTGGATAGTTAAATAAATAAATAAGTAAATGTTGTCTAGAGGGCTATGGCACACAACATCCTAAGCTAGACCACCCTCTGGTGGGCGATGTTGCCAATTGCAGAAGTGGATAATTCATGATCGAATTTGTGGATCTATAAATATGAAAGGGCAGGCGACTTGGTATTGTGCTGTACAAATTGGAATATATAATATATATCTAATTAAGTTAAATATAAATATTTCTCTTGTTTGTAATCGATGTAGGTTTGAAAAGTTTGTCTCATTCACTTAATTCAGTTATTCATTTTTAGACGGAAATTTGAAAACTACCATTAAATTATTTTTCTTTATTTTACATTTGTTAAAGTTTCTTAATTGGATCAAACCTAAATTCGCGAGTAGCTTTTCGTTATAGACGGTAGATGGCGACAATTTGCCATGCCAGCCGAAATAGCTCAGTTGGGAGAGCGTTAGACTGAAGATCTAAAGGTCCCTGGTTCGATCCCGGGTTTCGGCAAGTGAAAAGGGAAAATTTTTGATCATGTTCTCTTAACTCTTTTTATTAATAATTTTCTTTATCTACACCTAACTTCAGGTGTAATTTTAAACTGCATTCACATTCACATTCATTGCTAAAAAAGAATAAAAAAGAATGTATGCCAACTACTGAGGCTACAAAGGAAATAGAAATAAAATTTGAAGCACAAGAAAATGGATGGATGACGGTTTCTGTCAGGTCTGGCTAACATGCTTGCAAAATTATGTAACAAAATGGGCTTGTGTTACATACCAGTATTTAGGCCGCATCAGGCAGCAGAACATGCCAAAGGAGCCTCAGTGGGTTTATGGGACCTCCTATGGTACACTTGGACGTTCTAGCTGCGTCTCAGCTGTTCTGATCTGTCCGAATGCCAGCCAGGGTGTGTACAAGCAGGAAGGCCTCAGTCCAAGAAAGCAGGTCTGGGGCCACGGGGCACCAAACAGGTCATAGATTTGCGTCATTCCCTTTGAAACCAGAATGAATGGCCAACTGGCTCTCTGTGGTGATGCTGTAATCAGCAGTGCAATGATAATGAAAAGACAGAAAGTGGTTCAGGGAACTAACAAGGTGCAAAGTGTTCAGATGATTTGTGTTTGCATACACGTCTGCAGACTTACAAAGAAACCCCAGTAATGAAGAGGACTGGAAACAGGAAGTAGAACAGGTCTGAAGCATTTAGGACACAAACCTGCAGTAATGAGAAAGAAATGTGACAGTGCTTACTTGAATGTACTGCAGTTACCAAACTGGATATCAGAATACTGCATAATGCAACCAATGTTTGCCTTAATTTTTAAAACGTATTGCTATATTTGAGA
Source organism: Cichlasoma orientale (assembly GCA_034780415.1). NCBI lineage: Eukaryota > Metazoa > Chordata > Actinopteri > Cichliformes > Cichlidae > Cichlasoma > Cichlasoma orientale. Next base: position 56,329 of record JAVDPK010002932.1, on the reverse strand, counting down.
GTGACAATGCTCAGGTCACAATGCTCAGGTCTCTTCAGTTTAGCGCTGGCAGTTAAAAAACCCATTCGCTGACAGACCACAAATTAATTGTATGTCTTTTCACTGTAAAGGACGCGCTCCTCCCTAATTTGTTGCTATGTAATTTGGCACCACATAATATCTTGTGCTACTGGTTATGCAAGGTTCCCTCTCTCTTCCTTTTCATTGTTGCTTGCACTGTGTTTTCGCTGCTGTTGTCTGGTTTCCTGCTGGCTTCTTCCCCAGTGCTCTTTGAGAGCTCCAAAGAATGCCTGAAGAGGCCAATCAAGCCCAGTTCACCAAACCAATTCAGTTTGGTGGTTGAATAAAAACCCCACAGGTGGAGAGCGGTCCAGTCAGCCGGACGGATGGACAGGCACAGGGAAAGGATGTTTTTGCTCTAATTAATCAAAAAAAAAAAAAAATCTATTCAGTGGTGTTCTATTTCCAAGTACCTCCCACAGGCTTCTCAACTAATTTGGAATGGCTTCAAGGCTTGCATAACTGGAGCAAAGTGACTTCTAACCAGCAAACTTTCCTCATTTCTGTGCCATTTGCAAAACGGGTCGAGCTCTTATTAGAAGAGTGGTTCACGTCCTGGTGCCTGGCCGTATACCTCAAACCGCTCCTCAGATTTCTGCTTGCATTAAATCAAAATTAGGTATTGCTAACTCAATACACTTCCAACATATTAGCTCAAGAAACAAGGAAGTGGGATGTTCAGTTGATGAAATGACTATAGCTATATACACAACAGTAATTTGTGATTATAATGTGCAAAGGTCTTGCATCACCCTCATTTCTTTATTACAAAAAGGGAAATAGGTGAAGCGGTTTGTTGAAACAGGTGCAAACATACATGGAAATAGCATATAAGCATATAAGGCAAACAGAGTTGGTATAATTCTATTCAGCCTGAAAGTCAATATTTGATATGAGCACCTTTATTCTTCAACACCTGAACGCTCTGAGGCAGCTTGCTTGTAATTTCTTTGAGGAATAGTTCTCCAGGTTTCTTGAAGGACATTCAAAGCTCTTCTTTGGATGTTGGCTGCCTTTTGTTCTGTTCTTTGTCAAGATGATCCCACACTGCTTCAATAATGCCGAGGTCCAGACTCTGGTGAGGCCAATCCATGACTGATTGTGTTGTACTGTGTGTTTTTCAATCCAGGTGTGCTTTCACTGCACTGACAGTGTGTTTGGGATCTTTGTCATACTGAAAAATCAGACATTTTCCAGATGGTATTGTGTAACAGATCAACACCATGATGGGCTTAAATGCAGCCCCAAACCACAACAGAGCCTCCACCATGGTTTACAGATAGCTGTAGACCAGGCCTATTCAATTACTTTTTCTTGCTAATATGATGTGTTTAATGTTGTTTACTGTAAATAGGTTGTGAGCCACGTTTAAGATAAATTTCCACTGCTTTGCAATGGACAATAAAGTTTTTCAATTCATCCATTTGCTTCCGCTTATCCTGTTTAGGGTCGCGGGGGGGCTGGAGCCTATCCCAGCAGACATAGGGCGCAAGG
>JAVDPK010002932.1:36101-49030 GCA_034780415.1 Cichlasoma orientale | reverse complement strand
GAATGGCCAAATATGATCAAAAACAATTCGTCAGTCTTTCCTGTGAAAGGTAATCCCATGTGATCCCGTTTTGACCGGTTCGAAAAAGTGCAGCATCTCTCTCATGTTGTGGTGGCCGCTTTTGCCCCCTCCAATATGGCGGTGACGTAGGCATACGTTGGCAGCGATCAATGCGGTTTCTATGTATATATATCTATGGTTAAGGGTACTTGCATGCTACACCTTGGAAAGGCAAGTGAGGAAGGACAGGTAATGTTTAATATTCTAGTTTGTGCATATGGACACTTCTGGAATACTAGTTGAGTTAAAAAAGTAGTGTAATGGCGCAGTATATATAAACGCATTTACTGCAGCTGAAAGAAAAATGTTACGAAGCAAGTCTATCTGTCGCTGACACTTAACCCAGGTAACCGCTCTCAAGCCGGTTTCGTTGCCTTTTTCAGCTAGCATTTAAGTCCGTTTCTGGCTGGCCAACAAAAGCTCTATAGAGTGTGTGTCGTATTAAAAGTAAGATGGAAATATATTAACGTTACCAAAGGGATGCTGAAAATTAAAATTTTAAAGTTAAATCTGCAAAACATTTTGAGTTGCAGTCAAGCATTGTTTTCTCTCAGGGTTTAGTGTGTTGTCCTGTCCTAGACTAAATAAAATAGCGACATGCTGTTCTCTGCATCACAAATAACCTGGGTTCTTTAGTGCCTGGCGTGCCAGCTGTGTAAAATAGCGCTGCAAATAATGATTGATTTAAAAATAGATTGTTTTGCAATTTTCGACTTTAGAGAAACTTTGCAGAGAAAAAAAAAAGTCCTTTCTATGATCATATAAAAAAAGTGAAGAGCAGTAAAATGTTTCAACTATTATTCATTCCTGTTATTTTCGTTTAACAACTAATTATTCATGTCTGCTTAGACTATAATTTGTTTTGGTATCCTGCCATTTACATTATGCCCATGAGCATGATGATCTTCACATTAGGCGATTAGAAAGCTCTGAGATCTCAATCAGTGCAGAGGACCCTTCTTTAGCCTTACCTAACACACGATAGAGGGATTCCCCTGCCCAAGTGATGACGCTGACCGGGATGGCAGGCCTCCCCTGAGCTGGATAGTGCCCCTGGAAACTGCAGTCAGGTGGTTTCACGGATGATGACAAGTTGTCGTCAGACTGAAAATAAATTTTGGAACTACACATTTCACAGGCGCTTCTCATTTTCATCTCCCACAGCGCTCGTGTGCACGCTTGACCCAGACATGGTTAGACTTCCTTTTTAGTCTTTTCACCCAGTTCGATTTACTGCATGATAAGTAATCATTTAATCTGCATTTAGTTTCTACTGTTACATGTTTGTGTCATGTCTCATGAGGGGCTCCTTTTGTATGCATACAAATGTTTCCTGCAACTGTTTTATTTCGCTGCATTTGATCACAGAGTAGGAAAAAGGCTTGCATCTGACTCAGATGTGCTTCACTACCATGAGTTTGCTGTCATTATTCTGTATTTCAGGAGCACTGTTAGATTCACGTGCTTGTTGCAAGTGCATGAGACTACCTGCTGTATTTTACTTGGTGTCCACAGAGAGTTTAAAATGTAAAATCTCTTTCTAATCACCATTTTGAGGTTGAGGCAAAACTAAGCATGCAACAATTTACAGGAACTTGATAACAAACCTGTTGTAGTTCTTCCCATGTGACAAGAACTGATTGAGATCATATGCAGACATATGCAGAGGTCATATTCAGCGGTCTGGATTACATCAGAGGCATTTCTCACAAGTCTTACCCTTGCTATGCTCATTTAGTTAGCCTAATATCTCTTATAGAGATCTCTTAAAAGCATGGGGTTTCTCGCAGTCAATCTCACTATCACTCAGCCCCTGTTAATCTCACATAGTTCTGATCTGGGAGCTCTGGTTACACACAGTCATATCCACTGGACTGTTTGCTTGCTTAGAGCTAACTGGGTTTAAGAGGCTTTTGCTGGGAGCTTATGAACAACATGAATATATTTATATGACCTGATTTACCTTCTTTGGACAGTTTTCAGTATTCATATTCATAGTGTAGTGGTTTACACGTTTACCTAACAAAAGGTCCCCGGTTCAATCTTGAGAGGAGACACAAATCCCTTTGGGGTTGTATCAGGAAGGGCATCCGTTCTTAAAAAAAAAAAAAAAAATCTGCCAAATCAAACATGCAGTGCTAACTGCTGCGGTGACCCCTTGTGAATAAAGGAGTATCTGAAAATAGCTTTATATGCATAGGTCTTTACACTTTGGGTTGTTATGGAGACATACCACATGCCTTTAACTTGTTGCCACGGTGAGATTACCTGGCCCGTGAGCATTTGTAGGATTCTTTAATGAGGTTCGTAGAGTATCAGTTATTGTACTGTGTCGGAAAACCTTTGAATGGTTCCCCTAATACCTCAAGGTGTAAAGCACAGTGTGGTCCACAGCTCTTCGCCAGCACAGGGTGAAAAAGATGCTTAACACCAGCTGGCGTTGTTATAGAGAGAAAGCGACACATTTCTGCTGCTTTAGGCCCACGTATCAAAGAATGGCCGAGTCCTGGAGCCACCGGTGCTTCTTTGACCTTCCTGAATAATTTAGGCGCTTACCCCGTTCAAGCTGGGCTGTCGTTCCCCTTTATGGCTGGGACTTAGCAGTTAGTCGTCATCTCTCAATCATGGAAGGTGTGACGAGTTTTAATCCTGAGATTGGTGATAATCCCCCCACCAGCTTAATTTTTTTTCTGCTTAGCTGCTGCAGGCCCAGTTTGAAATGACAAGCATAGCCCTGTAAGGTTCAACATCAGTATAGATTGCTGGCTTATGCCAGGGAAACCGGTTGGATAGAGAAGTAGAGCGAGGCATTTGTCATTGAGAGGACACTGAGTGAAAAGCCGTTCTATTCAGCGAGCGACCGACCTGCTCCGAGTAGTTGTGGTAGAATGCTGAGCAATTGCCAGCTGCATTCCTGATTCCACCTCACTCCCTGTATCTCCCACCCTGCTGTTCAGGCATACTCATTAAGTGCCCTTTTGTTGGAGGATTACAGAGTTTATATTTAACCTGTGTTCTCACTATCACTGGACTGTCAACGCAGTGGCGGGCAATGCCAGCTGTGTTCATCTGGCGTCTCACTCCCACAAGTATCGCCGCACATTTTCAGCCTCTCTGACTCTCATCTCTGTGTTCCAAGGACTTTTCTCCCTCTCGATAAATCAGAGCTCCTTGTCTATTCCAGTTATTCTTTTATCTATATTTGTCAGTAGAGGTTTAAGTTTCTTCTCGTGAGTGTCCAACTTCACACACACACACACAAGCCCTGAGCACCCAGAGAATTATTGCCTCAGGTTTCCAGCCATTGTCTTGCATCTGATTAGTCAGGCATCCAGTTTTTCCTGAAATCTTCCTGACTGCACTGTGTGTGTTTGTGGTCGTGCACATATACGCATACAAACATGCATGCATGAATGCATGCAGTGCACTTTTCCTTGTCTGACACTATGAGTACGCACTGTGGCTTCAGGGACATACTGTGCTCATCCTGTCGGGCAGAATAACTCATTTGACTTCTAATTTGTCACTGACTCATACGGAGTGCAGTTTTAGCAAGTTCTTAATTGCAAAAACATTGTAATGGTAGATGAGATTGGAGAGATGGAAGCAGCAGTTTCTATTTTGGGATTTTGTTTTGGATCTGTTTGTCCCTGAGTGTGTTTTTGACCCTGATGACTTTTTTGCAGAGTATGTAATAATTCTGAAGTGGTTCTCATGTAGTTCTTTGTGATTGCAGGTAGACTAGCAGGCATCGTTCTTCAAGCACACTACAGCAGGCAAAAGGTGCATTTGCTTCAGGTAAGCAAAAACCTTTGCAGACTCTGGTTGGTCTGCAACAAACACTAGACTCTCTGCCTCCAGTTTCCCCATCTCCTCCCTCAGGCTCAGTTTCTGTGTCTCTGTCAGACTTCATCTCAGGTTTTTGTATTAGCTAGTCAACTAGTCAAGGCATGTTAGAGTTTTGGATGTATGTTTTGGACTTTCAGATACAGGTCAGATATTTCGGCTCCTGTGTCCTGTACATAGGTATGGGTCTAAATGTTCTTGCCAAGTGATAGGAATAAGCTGGATTGCTATGGTTCCAGGCTCCCCCATGGCGCCCACAGTGCAGCCACAATTGAAAATAGATGTGCATATTTTGGCTGAGCTCTTAGAGGTCTCTTTCAAAGGCTACATGCTGAATAAATATCTGTAGGCCGCTTTGCACCTCAGACTATAGAAGGGTGACAAGTGAAAGGAAAACCAAATTTAAAGTGTCTTTAGAAGGTGTTGTGGCACTGCGAAATCTTCAACCAAAAATCCGGAAAGACAGCACATTACATAAAAAATTATAAGTTGATTTGCATGTCACTGAGTGAAATAAGCATTTGATCCCCTACAACTCAGCTAGAATTCTGGCTCCCACAGATTGGCTGTGTGCCTATGTGGCACATAGATTACAAGCAAGCAATCAATCAGTATCTTCCATTCCAACTCTTGCTACGATTATTCAGAAATAGAAGAAACATAAAATGGCCATCAAGATCTTTCCTCATGGGTTGAGGATGACCAAGAACACCAGTGGTAACACACTATGCTGTAATGGATTGAAACCTTGCAGTGCTGCAAGGTCCCCTGCTCAAGAAGGCACATGTACAGGCCCGTCTTAAGTTTTCCAGTGAACATCTAAATGATTCAGAGAAAGCCTGGGAGAAAGTGCTGTGGTCAGATGAAACCAGACTCAAGCTCTTTGGCATCAACTCAACCTGCCATGTTTGGAGGAAGAGAAATCCCGAGGAGGAAACATTATGCTTTGGGGCTGTTTTTTTTTTCTAAGGGTGCAGGATGACTTCACCACATTGAGGGGCCAATGGACGGGGCCATGTACCACAAAATCTTGGACAAGAGCCTCCTTCCCTCAGCCAGAACACTAAAGATGGGACGTGACAGTGACCCAAAACATACGCCAAGGCAACAAAGGAGTTGCTAAAGAATAAGCATATTAAGGTCATGGAATGGCAGCCAAGAAACTTAAAGGATTTAGAGAGTTTCTGCAAGTAGGAGTTGGCCAGAATCCCTCCTGAGATGTGTGCAAACCAGGGGACCAACTGCAAGAAATGGATGGATGGATTGATTCTGTCTCTCCATTAAAATGAAACTACCATAAAAATTAAAGACTGTTAGTTTCTTTGTAAATGAGCAGGGGATCAAATAATTATTCCCCTCACAGACATGTCAGACCCTCACTGAAGTGTAGTGTTTTGTTTATTCATTGATTTGTCTGTTTTAATAATGATCTGCCACAAATCAACTTTTCAGCTTCTGACGGAATCTTTGGGCCGAGAGAAAACCACCACGTTTAGCATTTCTGAATTCTCCCGTAGATTTCTATTCAGGATTCTTTGAGTGCCACATCTCCTCCTAATCAATGCCTCTGATATTAGACATTCAGTCTTTTTCTAATTATTTAAAATTTTAAACCGTACTACAAATTTCTTAAAAGTAAATACTGCCCAGAGAGTGAGCTGCCTTGGCAGAGGTTTGTGCTCTTGTTGCAAGTGTTATCTGGCTGACTGTTAGAGATTGGGAGGGTATAAAAAGAAGCTTCATTGTTGTACATCACTTAGATGTCCTCTTTTCTACCTCCGTGGGCTCCAGGTGTTCTTTAGCCACCCTTTTGGATGAGTGTCAGGTGTACAGTCAGCACCCACTTAGAAGCCATCATCTGATTCATCACCCCAAACCCCAGGAGTCTCAGCAACCTCCCCACAACCCTGCGTATCTGTCACCTCCGCTGCTCATTATCCAGGTACAGAGCTGCGTATTAATATTAAGATAGACTAATGGGAGGAGAGTCAAAAGGTCTTTTCAGTTTTAACTGAACTGGAGGATGAGAGGTTCACAGGAGGTATTGAAGTTGGCTTCACATTTTGTCCCAAAATGGAAGTTTCCTTCTTTAGCTATCAGTTTTGTGGGCTGAGTGTTGTGTGTATTGTGTCATATTGCTGGGTAGTCTGCTTATTTGAGAGGATGAAGTGCTTGTTATGTTGGATAAATGCTGCTGTTTTGGGGAAGATTGAGGACTGGATGTTCACTTGATAAAGAGATTGAAATGATGGCCGTATTAGTGCAGGAAGGGGTGTAGTTTCTGTAAGGGAGGGTGTGTGTGTGTGTGTGTGTGTGTGTGTGTGTGGGGGGGTGGGGGGGGGGGCCTTCAGAAGGGGATGCGGATGGGCTCATCTGTAATCCTCTGACATGTGCGCTGTTTCTCACGTGCACACACAACCACTGCACTGCAGAGCAATCTATGGCACAGAAACATGCTGCACTGCTGCCAGTGCAGCCCACGCTGCTTTGTAGCAGCCAACATCCCTGCCCACACAGACCTAAACCCACAGTGCATTTCATTGCCTCACTATAGGTATCTGTACTGTTTTGTTTTGTTTTTTCACCTGTGCTACAGTGAAGCTTTGTGCATCTTCACTCTCACCTTTTTTCTGCTCTGCAACACAAAACTTGTACATTAAGGCCACAATGGTGCCTTTGTACATTTTGATAGCAGTTTCTAAGTATGTGAATCACTTCTAATTGACTGCTTCTGGACTTACAGATTTAGTGCTCGATGAGCTATTTATGGTTTTTAATGACATTATATGGTTTAATACCATTAAAATAGCTGTATGTTTTCTTTTGGATAAACATAATGGCTGTTATATTGTACTGCTTTATTGATATCTATACTATTAACAGTTTGTATATCACTGTGAGAAGGAGTTTAAATTAAGAGGAAAAGAAAGTAGTTTGCTATAAGGAAAAAAGGAATTTTGATATAGTCACCAGTTAAGCAGGTTTAAGAATGCATAAATAAATAAGCATAGAACTAACTACAAATACTTTACAGGTGACTTCAGTTATGTTGTCCTGCAATCAGCATGAGACACTTTTAATTCTCATGCTGATTATGGAGCTGTTTTTTGTTCCCTGTACTGAGAGGCAGAGTTCACATGCAGCCTGTGCTGCAAACCGTGTGAGCAGCAGTCAAAACATTAAGCAGAGTATCACTGAAGCACAGCAGACTGGTGTTTGATAGCGCCTAGTGTGTCTCATTTCCATCACAATAAAGAGGTATGCTTGCTTGCAGCTTTGCATGTTATAGTATGTGCATATACTTGAGGTCAGTCAGCACCAAGCTTCTAAGTTGCTGCTACTGGACACTGTATTAGAGTCTTATCTTACCGTATTATGTTTATGCACGTGCTTTTTTTTTTTTTTTTTTTTTTTCCCCCACGGATTAAGATTAATCTGGGCAGCAGTCAGTAAGGGCTGAGACTGTGTGTGCTTTCTGCACGCTGAGATACTTTACAGTGTTAGGTGTCCTGGATGAGTAGTCTCTTGCCTTTGGCGCAGTGGTCACATTTCTTTTAATATGATGATAGTAGGTTTCAAGGTTTGCATTTCTATGCCTGACTTCACTCATTGTTTTACCCTTCAGTCCTATCTTCGCCTGGCTTTTTTTGCTTTTGTGTCCCAAATATTTCTTTTTTTTTTTTTTATCTAAAATTACTGCCCCTTCTGAGTGTGGGTCTGCTCCATCCTTATAAAGACATAAACAGAGATGCACATGGTTTGACAGTGTGCTGTCACCTCTTGTTATGGCGCCTTTCCTTGTTGGGTAGAAAGTAGCTGCATCCAAATGGCTATGCACAATATTATGAGTGTCTGAACTGAGCCTTGTTATAGAGCTTACACTGAGGACATTCCATTGTGTTTATGTCAGATCCAAGCTTTTAAAAGTTTGCGATGGGAGATATGCGTGCTGTTATTTAAGGTGAAAGACGTGTGTAGGTTTATATTTGGTCTTCATACTTAATGACGCGTCGCACTCCCTCCATTCCATCACCTCACGCGAGGCAGTAAACAGTTGGGAGTTGACACATTCTGAAAGTGAGATCATGTCGGTAATTCGCATACAGAATGCAAACACACACACACACACAAACACATCCTGGATGATTATGTGCTTGTTATTGTCACAGAATGTCAAACTGAAATGGAAACATGCCCGTGTATGAAGGCAAGTCAGACCATATTTTTTATGCGTTTTAGATCGTATAATGACTATGGTATTACACATACATTACTTCTGGAAAAGCTATTGATACTGCATTCAAAAGCTTTAAAAAAAAAAGATTGATCACTGGTTTGTGCATCTGCAACTGCAGCATCTGCTCTGTTGTTGTTGTCTGCATTGCATGCGTTCAATACCCACGTTGTCATGGTCCTGCATGTGAGGCAAAGGAGGGCTGATGAGTGTTGTTGACACACTACAATGTCAAGAGCCCTATGTACAAGATTAACAGAATGAGGGCGTCAAACTCTGTGCACAGAGCAAGTTGGACAAGATGCCTTTAATACTGCTATGATGCGTCTTTTGCTCTCAGGGCTGCAACGATTCGTCAAGTAACTCGAATAACTCAATTATAAAAAAATCCCAGACACAGATATTTTGCTCCTGGATTAAATGGTGCTTCATTTAATCCAGGAATCTGTAGCGCTCAGATGTCACCATGCGTTTCACCCACATTTGTGATTAAAAACAGACTTGCAAAAGTCCATACAGCCCCTAGTTTTTCGAAGAAAAAGACTGATAACAGCAGCAGTGACAATGGTGCTGTAACATGGAGTCTGTCTACACACACACAGACACACACAATGAAAAGCAACAAAGCGGAGCTGTTACCGAGACGGTGACCTCAGGTGGAGTTTAAGAAAATGTTTTTCTACTGTCCAAAACAGCAGTGCTTGTTCCTGTAATCACCATTTAAACCTTTACCGGGGAATAGCTGGAGGAGTCCTTCATCAAACCACCAGATCAACAAGCTCCAACAAAAAGAAAAGCAAACTGTGTAGCTGTGTTTGTTTTGCACAGCGAAAATTTACAGTACAGAAATCAAAATAAAATATGCAGATTTTAACTTAATCTGAAACAATGTTTGAGTCAGGCAGCTCGCTAAAGGCTGATGGCAGCCGCCCGGCTTTATATCACAGTGATACCTGCAGCAGGGTGAGTCTAAAGGGGGGCATGGGATGTACGAGATGATAGATATTTCAAGGCTTTAGTAATATTATTTTGCAAAATATTATTAATTAAATTGTATTAATATTTAAAAAATCTAAAATAAATGAATTATTATTAACATTACTTACTAACATCGACACCATCAGACCGTCTGTTTTGTGCAGCTGGAAACTTTGCATCAAAGCACAGGACAAACCTCAGTTCTGAGAATGGTGCTCGCTTTTTTTCATTGCAGCCACCACATGCTCCTTTAAATACTTATCACCACAAATGCATTCACCAGCACACTTAAACATGCCGATACATACACATGAACACACACCAAATGTACCTCATCCACGAGATACAACACTGTCAGAACTCTGCTGATGTAAGAAAGCCTTCCAAGAGGACAGAGTAAAGGCTATTTTATTTTATGCCTTAGTTTAGTTTGTAGGTATACCTCATTATATTTGACATTACTGTATTTGAGATTACTGATTTATTTTTGCATTTAAGAAAAAGCAAAGCTGCAGGCTTACTGTCAGTATTTTGTCTGACTCCAAGCTTCCTGAGAAACACAATATTGCAATATTGGAACTAATGTAATGCTTATGCAGAACTAAAACTTTTTAGAATATGCTCTGTTAAATCATGTTTTTAAACTTGTGAAATGTCCGTTTTCTTTTTCTTTTCATGGAAAAAGCTGCTCTTTCCAATTCTCTCCCAAGTGTGGAATGAAAATAAATTATTTTCCTCTGAGAAAATTCACAAATTTCTTTTTGACTGTGATCCGTACAAGAGGCAGGCAGCCAAAGGTTTTTTACATCCAAACCATAAAACTGCTGTCCTATCTCTGTTATAATCCCCATGCTTTAGCTTTTAAAAACTAAACCAGATAGTGTGGGTTAGCCAATGCCCTTTGACCTTTCTCAGCTGCAGCGGAGGAACATGGCCAGCTGGCCATGGGAAAGTCCAGTCGAGGCCTGTATGAGCACAATCCCAGACCCAGATAAATCAATATGGATTATGGGTTTAATGTCACTGATATGTTTATGTTTCCAGTTGTGAAAATATATATAAAAAAACATTAATCGAATAATTTAGTAACATGTCATTCAGAGTGTTTCTGTACATCATGGCTTAATGACAAAAACCTCACTTTTTGACTCACAGTGTTGTCAAATTAACAGTTAGTTTGTTTCCTTCAATAAAACTGCAATGTGCATGAGGCATTAAGCAGCGCCCAGGAGTCCATTAGCAGTTTTGTGCCAAACAAGAGCTGGTAACCTGCATTGTGTTAATGGGCTGGAGCCAGCTCAGTCTCTGTCGAATGCTTCTGTGTCACTGTGTGTGTGTGTGTGTGTGTGTGTGTGTGTGTGTGTGTGTGTGTGTGTGTGTGTGTGTGAGAAAGAGAGACACTTTAAGTATGTGGCAAAGCTTAAATCCAGGAAATACGTGACGTCTACATTCTCATTTCCTGTACATCACTGAGCTTTACGGCTTCATAAATACTCCCCTAATTCAATGACTCACCATCCTGTCACAAACTTTGGCAGTACTCCTGGATTAGCAGTTACTTGGAAGACCATGTTATACAATCTAAGAAGCATTGTCAATCCTGTTTGGCAGCTATCTATGGTGTTTAAATTAAATACAAGACCAAAGTGAAGTCGGACAAGAGTTTTGCATCCATTTCCTTAGGCAGATTCTAAAGACTCTGTTAGGATGATGTACCTTCCTCTTGGCACTATAGAGAGACTAAATAATTAGTTAATTAATGCTGGATCATTTACCACTTCCAAAGGATTGGTGTCTTCTAGGACAAGTTCTAATTGTCCCACTTTCCTCTGAGCACTCCAGACTTTTGTTATAAACCCTGAAGCACAGTATGATAACCGTGCTGTCCCTCACATTTCAGCCTTCCATTAAGCCTAGCCAGGACCATAAACCTGGTGCAACTACATGGAAGGCAGCCACTATTAATGTTATACAGTACTTGTTGTTTTTTGCAAGTCAAAGCATCTTTTAATGTACTGTGTAATTGTTGTTTATCCACATACAGTAAGTAGTATTTATAGGCCATTTAGTTTTATTGAGAATATTGATACCTCATGTTTGTACACGGTTTGTTCAAGGAAACAGGTCGTGTGTGTACGAGTGCACAAGTGCAATGACCTTGTTGCTGACTTTTTCCTTTTATGGTATCTACAAAAAAAAGAAATGAGCACAGAGACTAGAAAGAGGGGTCATGCATGTCTCCCACATTAGCTTCCTTTCATTGGCTCCCTAATAAATCCAGTATCAAATGTAAAATCTTTCTCCTCGCTTACATTGTTTTGAGTGATCATGCCCCATTGTGTCTTAAAGAACTCAAAGTACCGTAGCATCAAAACAAAGCACTTTGCTCTCAGACTGCAGGCTTACTTTTGGTTCTTAGAGTTTTCAAAAGTAGAACTGGAGGCAGAGCCTTCAGCTATCAGGCTCTCCTCCAGCTCCCAGTTTGGGTTCAAGAGACAGACACCCTCTCTACTTTTACGGTTTGGCTTAAAACTTTAAAAAAAAAAATCCTATGGTAAAAGCTGGATCACATGACCACCTGAACCATCTCTTAGTTATGCTGGTGTAGACTCACACTGCTGAATGACTTCTCATGATGTACTGAGCACTTCTCCTCCATTCCCCACATGTTTACATGCTACTATTGCATGTTACTATCGTCAGTCTTCTGTCTCGTGCAGTTTGTGTTTTGCTGTGTGTGTTTGTTCATGGTCTCTTTTCGTTCTGCTCATCAACCAGTTGTGGCAGACAGCTGCCTCTGGAAGAATCAGGCTCAGAGAGTGGCAGGAATTTTTCACCTATATGTGTAATCATCTTGTCAGCTTCAGCTTTGCATTCATGATTAAAAAAAAAAAGACAAGACTAAAAGTAGACTGTACAGCCATGGCCGAACCACAGCCAGTGGGTACAACTGTACGACTTCTATTTATGCCCTCGTCTATCGTGGCAGCCACTGAATTGTTTCCTCTTTGTGTGATCTCTGTGTTTAATTGTCTGTTGCTTTTGGCATGGTGCAGACTTTTTTTTTTATAAATAGCTTCTCTCTGGCCTAAATTACGAACAGCATGTGGTATTTTTAGTAGAGGATTAGGTGTTTGGTGACCCATGAGGATTTGGTTAGCAGGTTTATCGGGCTCGAAGTGAGGTGATCAGTCTGGAAAATGACCCCGTAAATCTCCACACAGGTAAGATTATCCTTTTTCCACTGCAGCCTTGCCAGGTGCCAGAACAGGACTGGTAGAACATGTACCGTAGATGTTTTGATTGTGTCTTTGTATGCTACATCTGTGTATTCATTTCTCAGTTTCTTCCTGTCTGCATGTGCGATACCTGGGTTCTGCACCCATGAATCTGAGTCATTGTAACTTGCACGTTGGTTAACACAGCAAGCTAGTTAAAAACTCAAAACAAAATACTTTAAACTTCATTTGATGGTGACATGTCCATGGTTGCATAAAGAAGCCGTTGTTTGTAAGATTTTTTGGGGTGTTGTTTCAAAGTTAAACCATGCTTCTTTTCACTTTGCACTTCATGTTCCCTTCAGGTGCCTCTGTATTTTTCCTCTGTCTGTAAGGAGAGCTTACCCACCCATCCTTCCTGAGCTCCCTTGACCTCTACCAATCCATCTTTCTCTATAATTTTCCTCTTAAAGGACACGTATCATGCGAAATCCACTTTTTTAGCCCTTAAATACCCTTTGTTGTGTACTTTCAGTGTGTAACAGTGCAGGAAATGTAAATGCATTCTGTTTGGGTGCTGCGTAGATATCTTT
>JAVDPK010002932.1:23435-34455 GCA_034780415.1 Cichlasoma orientale | reverse complement strand
GCCGAATTTGCACGTTGGTAAGTTTGGAGCTCCACTGGTGAACAGGGGGACACTCTCCACACACTAACCCGGGGAAGTGGCGCTCTGGCCCAGCTAAAATTCATCACAGCGCTCCCCTGGAGCTCCTCCGGTGCACGGGGGGACACTCTCTGTGTGAGATATCCCAATAGCAAAGTTATGTATTCCATGTCACAAAGGCCTGATGTCTTCAGAAAGTGGAAAATAGTCAGATTGTGATTTGGTGATTTAACTCGGTCAATCGGGGATACAAGGTGTGATCAAAAAGGTGTTTAAGGAACTGTTTCCCATGAACTGCTCTTTCTGCTGACAGTACAGCTGATAGGATCACCTATCAATTAAAAAAAGTGTAACTATATGGAACATATCGTCTGATCATAATTTTAGAACAGTCACTTTTTCTAAAGCCTTCTAAATCTGCTGCAGCCTTGAATCAATATAACATTGACCCACTTGACATCCTCAATGACATACCTGCTCTCACTGTGCCCCCCTGGCTGCCATATTTTGTTGATAGATAAAAGCTCTCCAATTAAGATGGCTAAGTGAGCCCTTTGATCTCACTGTACTTGTTAATCATAGTTAATAATGCTGAGACAGCTGTCTGTATGACTTTGAAATTCATGCAGAAGGTGTAGGACAGTTGAAAGAAATTTAAGTTAAAGGTGTCAGTGCATCTTTGGAGTTTAGCATTTAACTACAGCCACTATTTCTTTTGTAGTTCATGTTATTTCCATGGCAACAGCTACAATAGAACATTTAAAATCTGTAAATGAGATGCCAAACTTTGAACTGCAGCTTCACAAAGGGCTTTGAGTAAAAAATGCAATGGCCTGCCTGCCTTATGGTGGGCTGCTGATATTCACGATGCAGTTCCTTCTTCTTTCCACTCCATAAAGGCACCGCGTCTCTGTTGTGTGTTTATTGGGGATTTAGATTCACGGTATGCAAAGCCGTTTCCTTCACCTTCTTTGGTAGACAGGGGCAGAAGACCTTATCACCTTATCGGAAGATGTTTTTCTGACTGCACAACTGTTGTATACTTTGCGGAGATGAGAGGCTGGATTGTGACTTTGCGTCACCTGCGTATCTCATATCTCAGTGTCTCTGTTTGCGACTGACATGTGCATCAGCATCACCGTGAAAATCCCCTGCTAACTGTCCCATGCTGTGCACGGCTCAAGGTTATAGCAGTCATTTCCGCCTTCATCTTTTCCTCATATTTGTTATTTTCTCTGTGCAGTTATTAGTCGTTTTTCAAATTTGATCTGCTGTATCCCATTTTAAATTCCTCTGAATATGTTAAAAAGTAATTTATATCATACTAACGGAACATACTTACACTTTTGTTTGAATTAAATAGATTTGATTGATTGTTTGCATTTGTGCTGGCCTGAGCTTTTAGATGTTAGCGAGATGTGTGCCTGAACTCTTCTAGCTTCAAATAGCATGTGCCACGTAGCTTTATATGTACATGAATGCCGTCACCCTATTTTGCACGATTTCATGATTTTTATGGCATTGCCAACTGTCATTTTCATATCCTGTTTCATTTTAAATATAGTGAGCAGTGCAAGTGCTGACAATTGACATTGTTCCATGTTTGCACAGCAAGACAAGCACAGGGTCATAAAATTGTTGTATGATGAAGAGTCTCAGTGCCACAGCTCAGGGATTGCTTTAGGCACTGGTCAAATCAGGGTTTAACATAGCCATCTCACTCCAAGTAAGAAACATTGAGATTTATTTGTTTTTTAAATTGAAATTGAAATAAAAATCATCACAGGCAGCTGGAGATAAGAGATTTTCCTGCAGAGAACAAAGCAGCCTTTATCTGTCAGTGCTCACAGATGAAAAGGGGATGTCCAGAAGTCGGTGGCTGCCCCACTCTTTTGTCCACAAAAAAGTGGACTGAATGTACAGGTTTGTTTAAGTGGGAATATTCCCTACTTGTTTACCATGGCCATTTCCCCTTTTGTTCCAGGAGGCAGGATTAGAGAGATTAGGGTTGACTCTATTCTTGCACAACCAGCCAGCCACCAACTCCAACGTAAAGCACTCATGCACACACTGATATGTACACAAAAACATGTCATGATGTGTTAGAGGCTGCAAACATGCATTTATATGTTTTGGAAATAATACACTGTGCATTTAAATTAGCAGTTTAAAGTTGGCCTCACTTGAATGGAGGCAGCAGTGAGCGACTGGCTTAATCAGATGTTGTTTTGCCTGCTACGATAATCTATGTCAAGGAGGGCTGGGAGGGTGCAAGATGAGGATTATAGTTTCCACTCAAGTCAGAGCATGAGCTCTTAGAGACCTTACAAGTCAACCCTACCGACGCCTTTACTTCATAACAGCACAGCTCTGACTGAAGAAATCTGAAACTGAAAAGAGTAAAAGGTGATGCAAATGGAACCGGCTTTACTTTGAACAGCACTTTACTATAGATTCTTAACAGAAGGTACGGGTTCCTCCTTTTTTTTAAATTCTGTTTACTATCCTAATGTGGCTATAACACTATAGCTGTGGATGTAAGTTTAATGGAAATCTTTGCAAATATAAAAGTAAAACTGTGTATCAATGCATTCATAGATAATAAGGCTGCATTAAAAGGCCTTTTTTGTTTACTTAGAATGTGAAGGTTGGTTTGTTTAATTGCAATATTTGATATTTTTATTTTAATTAACCTTATAGCAGTTATACTTGCAAACAGCTGTAATTACAACAAACCTGTATTTATGTTATGCTGTAAATTGTATGAGGAGCAATTCCATCTCTTAAGTGGGATATTACATTATAGCATCTTCATTTTGCAGTGTTTTTCAGATGTGGTTAAATCTACTTGTCTTTCTGGGAGCAGGAAGTGTAGTTTGCCATTTTGCTTATATTTGACTACTGTTTTGCATTGCATTAGTTTGTGTGTTTGACTCCCGTCCTAGTTCTGTGGCTCTTTTAAGGAAATGCTGTTGCTTGTTCTGCCAGTTTGTTAAAACCTCGCTGTCGCACAGAGAAACAGCTGAGTTCAGCTTTGCCCTCCCTCCTTGTTTTTATTCTTCTTTTCCTCTCTCCCTTCACCCAGACCGCCCCCTCCCTCCACTGTCTTTGTTTGCTTGCTTCTCTCTGGGCTACCACCCAACAACCTGCTTTGGATGCACATGATTGGTGGACTGCTTGTGATGGGGCGGGCCAAATGTCAGGCTTGTGAGAGCTTTACCAGTAGTGAGCCAGCTCTCATCGATCATAAAGCGTTGAGTCTGCAGAGAAGGCACAAGCAGGAGCTGTGTCTGGTTGCCTTATCTGCCACAGCAGTGCAGATCCAAACCTTAATATTTAAAGGACATAAAAGGGGTTTGTTTTTCTACTCAGCTACAAGGACTGCCAGGCAAGGAGCTGAAAGGAATTAAATATCCACTAAACCTTAGTTGTGTGTTCTGTTTCTCTTCCTCCTTCCTGTCCTTTGTTTTCGACCAGCAGAATTTCTGACAGCGTCGAGAGAAGCAGTTCATCATTACAGCCAGAGCTTCGGAAAACATCGTGGGAGTAACTTATAAAAACAAACGGAGTTCTTTAATCCAGCGTGCTAGGACTAGTCCTCTGGGGATCTGCAGCGTGTGAGTGCGTGCGTGCCCCTGCGGGATAGGGCCCCCACCATATTGTGTGTGCGTGCGTGAGGAGTCTAATGCCCGCGGTAGTGCGGTCAGGGCCAGAGGAGGATGAGTCCGGCTGTGGAGGCTCAGGCCCAGGAGGCCATGGATGCAGAGCAAAAGCAAAAGCAGCAGCAGAACAAGCTGCAGCACCAGCAGTGCTACATGGAGAAAGGAGTGATGCTTGAGCCCTTTGTGCACCAGGTGGGGGGACATTCCTGTGTACTACGCTTTGGGGAGCAGACCATCTGCAAGCCCCTCATTCCCCGTGAACATCAGTTCTACAAGAGTCTGCCTGCTGCAATGAGGAAGTTTACCCCCCAGTACAGAGGTAATGAAAACGGGCCTGTTCTAAGCTTTGTGGTGGCTGTTTTTATGCATCTCTCTTTGTTTATTTGCCTGCTCTTTGTGCATTTATGGAAATCAGACTGGTGTAGATGTTTTGCAGAACCTACTTGTGTCAAGTGTGCAATTTGAGAGTACTAGAAAATATAACTGGCTGTGTCTGCACAAGTAGGTGCCTGCCAACTGTATACCAGATTGTGCCACAGGAGGGTGTTGTAGCTGAGATTGTAATTGGGACAAACAGTCTGTTCAATTGTGCTGCTCAGTTTGTTGAATGATGAACTAACACAGGTAAGTCAGGTGAGCAGTCGCGAGCCACTGTTTTTTTTTTTTTTTTTTTTTGTTGCTTTGTTTTTCCTGACCAACGGACAGATGCAATGAAAAGGATGCAACGTGAGATTCTTCTTTGGATCCAGAAATTCAAACAGCTACTGGAGGAGGTCACATGAAAAAGTCAACATAGGTGGTGCTCCACAAAACCTCTGAAGGGCTTTGCATTAGTTCACAGGTGTGATGGAGTCACTCCCACACATTTTTTTTTAAAGGTTGTCAAAAGTGGAGCACTGCAAGTTGGACCGGTTACATAGCTAACATCTCACGCAGTTCAGACATTCATTTCATTCTGTCATTCTGAAGGTGAGGGATTAAAGCCAACTCGAAAAGAGCAGCATTATTCTTTACGGCAAAGTGTCCTTATTTGTCTTCACATTACCCTACAGCGCATCGCCTTTAAGACCCTGCCTCGAAGCGGAGTCTGTTCTTTTGTCCCTAGCAGAGAACTGTAAGGTGATACAGAGCAAACACATGTCTCTGCTAATCCTAAAAAGCAAAGTTCTGCTTTCAGCGTCCCCTCCAAGATACCAGTTTGCAACACAGACCTAGTAGTGATGAAGTTAGATACATTGTGTAACATGGCTATTTTGTGAGACCTGTGTATTTTTTTCCATGTCAGCAGTTTCCCTCTTTTAAATTTGTCTGTATAATATTGTTAGTTTGTTTTAGATAATTGTTGGTAATGAATAAACTGAATTCTGAACTCAGTTTTTATAGCCTTGTGTCTTTTGTGTTTGGGCTGTTATTTAAATACACTAATATCCTTAGAGAGCTCGGTGTGTCTGACCCATCGACTTCAATTCATTTATGCCATTTCAACATGCAGCTCTTAGCTCAAAGCAGTGCACGATTGTCTCACTGAATAGATTTCCTTTTAAGAGTTTGTTGTGTCTTGTTTGCCTTCATGCACTTTGATAGTTTCCCGTGAAGCACATTCCTTTCATATTCTAAAACGTGCCTTTGTGTCTCCATCTCTGTGGTTTCAGGTGTGGTGTCAGTAAGCTTCGAGGAAGATGAAGAAGGGAATCTTTGCCTAATCGCCTATCCCCTCGTTAGTGACCCAGCAACTGATCTAGAGAACAATGAGCACTCGGTGGACTGTGACCCGAAGAGTAAGATGATGAAGTGGGGACAAATGATGGCATCCTCGCTGCTAGTGGACAGCAAAGATGGCCGAAGCCGCAACTGTCGCAAAGACAAGGACAAAAGGTGAGGCAGAAGAAAATACCCCAACACAGACAGTAGTTGACTCAGGGACTCGTTAGTCATGATAAGGTAGGACATGTTTGATGCATTAGTGGGTGGGAGCAAAGTGAGTCACTTTCACACTGATCTCACTGCTCATGTAAAACAAATCAAAGATGATTTTAAGAGCTGTTTAAACCAACCTTTAGTTTTCCATGAATGATACAGCTGTAGACGCAGTAGTTGCACACATCGACGCACACGCACAGACTTACACATGCAATCTAAGGCAAAACTGTCTTTAAATACAGCTGGAGGCAGATCCTTGGAGTTGGCAGCTGGAGAGAGGGTCATGAAGTCAGTGTTGCATAATGGCAAAAGATGCGTTTTTGTGCCTTTATACAAAAGCAAAAATTTAACATAGTCAGCCCTGAGCCAGGGATTAGAGAAACAACTAGAGGGATGATAGTGGCTGAATAAAGAAGACTCTTTTATGATTTTTTTTTTCCATGCTCCACTACCCATTTGCTGCTTTTTAGCCATATGCAACTACAATTGGTGAGTCTGTTTTTTGTTTTATTTGTTCTGCTAAATCTAATATGGCTCTCTCGCTATTTTTCGCTGTCTCTCGCTCTCTCTCTCTCTCTCTGTAGTTCATTCAGTGTTCAAAAGCTGCAGGAGGACATGGAGTTGGAGTGGCTGAAACAGGCCGAGGTGCTGTACTACAGACTGGAGCACAGCCACAGTAACGCTGTCCCACAGCTCAAACACAACCCCTGGAGCCTCAAGTGTCACCAGCAGCATCTGCAGAGGATGAAGGAGAATGCTAAGCACCGCAACCAGTACAGTATCCTCTCACTGCCTGACGGCTGTTTTTACTTTTTTTTTTTTCTTTGCTGGCTTAGACATGACAGCGGAGAGAAACAAAGTTATTTTTTGCTGTAGAGATTGTAATGAAATACATTGTAGGTTCCAAACCAGTGTACATGGCATGAGTCCTGACCAAGTAAGCCATCAGGGTATGGTTATTGGCCTGTTATCTAATACAGTGTGTAGATATCTATTTCTCTCTTCTGTGGCTTTGTGTTTCAAAAGCACTCTTATCAGTTACTTGATTATGCCCTTACTTGATTTTACATACTGTAATGGCAAATGTGAACACAGCTAACTTGTCGAGGAAAAGCTTAGATCTGTAGTTTACTTATTCAGCCTTTTCTAGCAGGTTTAACTTCAAGCTGATTAGTCCAAAGGAAGGCAATGTTTTGTCGGTTCTGTCTTCCTTGACTCAGTTTCTCAGAATTCATTCTGCTTGAAAACCTGACCTGGCGGCACACCGTTCCCTGCGTGTTGGACCTAAAGATGGGCACACGACAGCATGGAGACGATGCTTCAGAGGAGAAGAAGGCCATGCAGATCCGCAAGTGCCAGCAGAGCACATCAGCATCGATAGGAGTCCGTCTCTGTGGCATGCAGGTCAGTTTCAGGCAAAGGCTGTTATCTGTAGTCATGACTAGGAATAGTTTGATATTTTGGGAAATATATTAACTCAGAATGGGAGTATTAATCCTCATATCTGTCTGTTAAATGCTGTATAAGTCGACATTTAGTGCAGCGTAAAGACTGGAAACAGAGAGACACTGCTCTGTCCAGCGGTTTAAAAAAATCCACTTTATGCATTAGAAGCTGTTTACGCTCTTAAAACAAACAAAATATGAAACAATATCTTGGTGTTTTATGGGGAAAATCCAGCTTCTGTTCCAGGGACTGGGACTCTTAGATATTATTGCTTCCAGCCTATTAATTATATCTGAACAAGTCTATTTGTCTCTCTTCATATCAAAGCCCTTTTTTTTTTCACTGCGAAGATTATTCAAGTAGAATTTGAACTTTTCAAATAAGGCACAGTCATTTTACTACAGTTGTTTAAGACTCTGAGAACTCTTTTACAGCCTCTCTGTGTTGTTTCATCACTCCAGGTGTACCAGAGTGACACAGATCAGCTGATGTTTATGAACAAGTACCATGGCCGCAAACTGACCCTCGCAGGCTTCAAAGAGGCTCTGTTCCAGTTCTTCTACAGCGGTCGGCGTCTACGACATGAACTGCTTTCCCCGGTGCTCAGCAGGCTCAGAGAAATGCAAGCTGCACTGGAGGCCTGTGAATCCTACCGTTTTTACTCCAGTTCCCTACTCATCATCTATGATGGAGCGCCACACAGAAAACACACACGCCGACGCACTGAGGACGGGCTCTCAGAAGAAGAAGAAGAAGAAGAGGAAGAAGAAGAAGAGGAGGAGGAGGAGGAGGAGGAGGATGAGGAGGTGGAGGTGGAAGCTGAGCCAGAAATGGATGATGAGGAGGAGGAGGTGGGTGAAGTTGCAGGTGCACTTGGTTTTCCACACAGTCCCTCCACATCTAGTGATGGCAGCAGCAGTTGCTCCAGCAGTAGCAGCAGCAGTAGCGGGAGCTCAGGTATCAGCCAGGCTCACCTGTCCTGCTCAGACACCCGCAGCTCCGTGGTGGATGTGAGAATGATAGACTTTGCCCACACCACCTGCAGACATTATCGGGAAGACAGCGTGGTCCATGAGGGCCAGGACAGCGGCTACATCTTTGGACTCCAGAACCTTATCACCATCGTCTCTGAGCTGGAGAACCACAGCACAGACTAAATACTGACACGACACATACATGCGTGCAAACACAGAGGCACAATAACGCACTGTCTGACCCTTGGAAGAACGGAGGAGGAGCGGACTACATTAAGCGGAGGAAGGTTTCTTCTCTCGTCTTTAAAATCGGACCTCGTTGTAGCTGGTCTTTCATTGGACCCCCTTCCTGTTTCTGCCATTGGTGCTATTCATTGTTGCCGTCGTGCATGTCCATCCTCGGGGATGTGAAACAGACCTGCAAGTAACATAAAAGCCATCTGTGTGAATGATGCAGTGATTTACCTGTTGTCATCGTTCAGTTTAACCCACGTAACAGTTAAGAAAAGCGTAGGCAGCAAATAAAAGCCGTTTGAAGTTTGAGACATTAGAAATGTTTCCTTGTGTCTGATTTCCAAAGAAGGTGTTGTCATTTTGCACACAGAAACATGCACTTCTGCTGAGTGTGTGTTTTAGAATGAGGGCTATCAAAGAGAGCAGGAGTAGTGTGAGAACAGAGTCTATGGGAAGAGAGGCAGTGAGCGCACACCCTCCATTCTTCTCTTTTACCTGGTCATTCTGCCATCCTTCTCCCCCTGTTCATCTATGCTCAGAGACGATATTCATATAGGTGTCAGAGAGAGATGACGTAGAGCTATTTATTTATATGACATATGTTTCATAAAATAAACTAAAAGTTCAAAAAAATGTGAATGGAGGGTAGTACATTCCATGTTATTAATGTTACAATAATGATATTAATAAATATTGTTATTTGACATGTTTGGATACCTCTATCTTATATATCTGTGTTGTCCACAGTTTGTTGAAAGAAAAATTAAAAACACTGTTTTGTGGTAACATCAGTGTCCTCTTTAATATGTGGTGTTGTTTTTGGACCTGTTTGCAAAGAAAGGACATTTCCTACTCAAATGAAAGGGAAATGTAACAGCAGTCAAATATTATGTAAATGAGTGGTTGCTGCCTCAGCGTGTGCATGTATGAGGCAGATGACCTCTTTTTGGCATGGCAGTAAGTACAAGCCCATGATGACTGATTTAATTAATTAATTAGAGAACTGCAGTTCAATAGAAGAAGGTGCCAGAGGCCCACTCCCACCACCTGCTGTGAAGAGCAACTGAGACACATGCCCAGGCTATTGCAGATAGTTCTTGTAATGCTGTGCAGCCAAGACATTCCCCAAACATATTTACAGCCTTACTCCCTCAGTCTAGAAGAGGTTCGGTTGCAGGGCGAGGCGAGAGGATGACGGCATCCTGGGCTGCCTCAGCCGGTCCTGGTCATCTGCAGCTGGTCTGCGGCAGAAACGAGGCGAGTCACAAGCTCTGCCTGGCGTGAGGCGCGCCGGTGGTCTGAGTGGAGGAGAGCTGTTACGCAGACAAGCTTGTGTCAACAGTGTGCATGGGCCATTACTGCTCCACTGTACTGTCTCTGGAATGTGCTGCTGGCGCAGATATCCATCTGGCACCCGATATCAAAGCAAAGTCTTTCATTTTTAAAGAAACATTTTGATTTTTCAGTTTATTGCTCGTTGTAGTCATTCACAGCTATGCACGCTGTTCTCCTGAAAAATTACAACACACACTTTAAGGCATTTTTTTTCAGATACGGTCTTGGTTGTAGTATCATAAAAATGATGAACACTGTGTGCTCAGCCATTGCCCGCGAATCACCATCTGTCACATTTTGGACTGGTTTTGAATGTGCGCAGTTTGTCCCGTGAGGTCTGACATATCCTTCCTTCCTTTAACTGGTCACTCTGCTTAAATGGGCAAATACAAAATGTCCAGGACTCATGTTTTTGAAGGTTTTGTTGTCCTGTGTGTTTAGCTGATAACATTAAAGCACATTTAAGCCTTTATTTGGCTAAATATTGAGAACAACTCTGTAAAATATTTTGTTGATCCACATTATTGGGATACTCTACTGCAGTGTAATAATCTTACAGCACTGATCCCACTGGTTCACATATGTTTGCTCTTAATACTGTATTACAGCTTGGCTTGGCCACAATAAAAGGTGAAGACATGCAATTTTTTTTTAGCTGTTCAACAAAGTAAATTATTAAACAAATTGAAGGAATTTAAATACATAACAAATAGAGTGTGAAAATTAGGTAATCAGGGAGCACAAGCCCCTGGGTCGTCAGTCCCAGTTTATTACCTTGCTGATTGCAACAGCTTTTTTTACACAAGTTCAAACACTTATGGAGTGAGCAGACAGTTTGTTCCTTTAGAGTCTCGGTAAGAGCATGGTTTGGGGGAGAGAGCCTTACGAGCACTTACTGTATTTGTGTTAACAAGAGTCCTTCAGACCCCAGTGTTTGCCATGCTAAACACAGTGCCAGGGATCCGCTGCAGAGCTGCTGTCAGTTTTGTGATGTTTCTGAGTTGTGTGCATGCAGAGGGATGGGGAGACTGATAGACGAGAGGATGGAGAAGATAAGCTCTCCATCTCCACTCTGTTGCGAAGAGTGGGGGGAGGGGGAGGGGGTGTTAACCACTGTTACAAAACAGCCTCAGGGTCAGTGGGCTGCTTTCAGCCATTAAAGTGATCCCATTCTGTCACTGTGTTGTGAGTAAGCGTGTGCATACGTGTATTACACAGATTCACTGTTATTCACATTTCTTGCATATCTACTTAGGAGACTGTGTGTGTACATGTGCATCATTGTGGCCCACAGCTTTGTGAAGGTTGCTGCTAGAAGTGGAGCACTTGCATAACATTGGTTAAAGTCACCATGGCAACAGCAGCCTTTGCCGGGAATGAAATGGTGTCGAAGCTATTTGGGATCCCCGCGGGGGGGGGGGGGGGGGGGGG